>ML829347.1:45764-58116 GCA_009831015.1 Picea engelmannii | reverse complement strand
ACTACTTGGTGTTGTAGTTGTAACTAGGCATGGGCTTGCCTAGGTCGTTCATTGCACTTGCCTATTTCAAAAATAAAAGTGGTGGTGCATTCATGCAATAGAAGGGTAGCAAGAGGTGCCAAGGGAATCCCACCATATTTTTCATAAAGGGTAAGTAATGAAGGGGGGTCCATGTGAATGATACGAGTTGGAAGACTAGAAGTAGAGATGGAAGGCAATGAGCACAAGGTGTGGACTGGAATTTGTGCCACATAGTCTAATTGTCACCCAAGATGGTCGACATTACATAGCGCCTCAGAATAGATTTTTTGTTATAGAAACAAATGGATGAGTAATTCATTTATGAGAGTGGATAATTTCGGCATCATTTGAGCAATGCTTGTCGGAGTGGACAGATCAGAAAGGTGAATGGAGGAGTTAGTTTTCTATTTCTTGGCGCCTGGTGGTGTTGGTTGAAGAAGAGGTACAGATGAGGGATCTTGACCCATCTTGTTTAGTGCTTCAGTGGGAGTACCCCTATCGAGTGAGGGTGGATTCTGAGATTGATTTCGGTATGCTTTGGAATTGTTTTAATCTCAGTTGTGTTTTTTGGATGTCTCGAGGGTTGTGGGGTCTTCGACTCGGAGCAGTTAAATATGGGAAGGCTACTTGATCACTACTTGTTGAATGTCATCCTAAAAAATACATAAAGGAAGGAGCACCATGGAATCTCCTCGGTCATCGCTAGGATAAATACGGATGTTATGTGATGTGCATTCAAAAATAATATAACCCTCATACCTATCAATAAGGGTGTGTAGGATGCGTTCATGTGTTGTAATAGTTTGCATAAGTTGGTGATACCAGTCCTCAAATAGCTCATTGACGGATGTTTGGATGCACGAGTCCTTTATTTCATGTAGTCACAAGAAGCGACAACCTTCAAATACATTTTGGCTATTAGTAGGTCGTTCAAACCCGCGAGGGGGTTTCCAGAGTACCATTGTTAATAATAAGAGGATCCAACTGTAATGAAATTATTTGCCTACCTTATGGGCATCCAAAAAATCATATATTAATTCATTCATTACATATCGGGCCCAGGCCATTTGAATTTTGGTGACACATCGCTCAACTTCTACGATGACCCCATGTGGGAATTCATCTCTAGTAAAATTTCATAAAATTTTGTATGCTAACAGTTAGGTAGAAAAACAAAGTGGTTTGTTGCTTAATTATGAGATAAGAATTCCTCGCCTCCCTTGGCGGGTAGAATAGGTGCCATAGATTTCTTGTTGGGAAGCATCCTCAACAGTCAGGGCCTTCTCGGGCTCTTCTCCCTAAATAGTTAGTCATGTCATGCGATGGATTGTAGCTTCATCGACAAGGTATTTCCCTCCCAGCCAGAGGTAGATTCCATCCACTTGGGTGAGTAATAGGAGGGTACATAGAGTAACGAGTCCGTTGTGTCCAAAGTGAGTAAATTCTAGTAGGGAGAGGATGCATGCCTGGAGAAGAGGTTGAGCCAATTCTAGGATGAGTCTAAGTGACTTTCCATCTTCAGTGTGAGCATTGTGAGCATAGTTAGCAAAGGAAAGAGCGAGGAACTACTCATATTTGCAGACATCGTAATCAATGAACTGGACATCCTATAATCGTCATGTTTGGAACCCTATGATGGTGACATGCGGAGGTAAGGCATAGTCATCCGATCAGAGATTGGTGGTACTCCAAGGTCTGCTTCGGCCCTAAGGTATGCTTGAGGAGGCCATGGAAAGTCTGAGCTAGGCACATAACTGAGTTTTTACGAATGGGAAGGGTGGCTGACTCTGAATATCGGTTTGGTTAATTAGGTAGATGAAAGTCAGTTTAGTGTATGTCTTCTACCAGGAAGAAGGTGGATATGGATGAAGGAAACAATAATGAGAAAGGAGGCAAGTTTCCCACAAAGTATTGTAGGACAACCGGAGGATGTACTAGATTTGAATGTGAGCTAGTTCTAGCATGTGTGAGCATATTGTATTATGGTACTACAGGTTGTCGCATCACCGATTGGTGGTTTTGTGAGCTCTCATAGCCGTCAGTTGTGAGGTCATACTCTAGGGAAGTAGGGAGGGAGCAAGTGCTCTTGAATAGTTAGTTAAGCTCCATCATATCTCAGGTATGGAGAAGTCCACCATAGTTATTATTGGGATATCTATGGGAATGTCACAATCTTGATATATGAAGGGCCCGAGATGATGAGGCCTAATACGTGATTAGAACCTTCCATACCGTTGTGCAATTACTTTTGCAAGAGGCATCACACAGGTTTCTTGCGGCCCTCTATGTGGTTTCATTCATTCAACAAAAGAGTGGTTAGAACCCTCCCTCCCTATTTTCCTTTTGCGCACGTCGTGAGGGGGATTCAAGATGCTGGGGAGATGGATGAATTTTAAAACTTTTTAGGAGACTTGAGGAGGTAGAAAATACATAGGGTTTGGGGATGTGTAGGTCCCCATTGTTCTTAGAAGTATACTTATAGATATGGGGTTTTTTTAGTGAAGTACACTCATAGTACTTGTAGGAGCTACAATATTCCATGCACTCCTACATAGATATGTGTGCACACCTCCTGGTTGAAACCTCATACAGCTTATTCTTCAATCTATCCAAGGAATCTTCAAAATCTATTTCATAATACTTGACACTCCTACAACTTAATTCCTTGTGTGGGGTGGGGTTGATGTAATCCTCCATGCAACCCATGACCTTGTAAATATTTTCAATTATCGAGATCTGCCCATCCTTTTAGATATCATCATTGTAGTGGTCTCCTTTATATGGATCAAGTGGCACGACCATGGGTAGGGTGTCAGTATCAAGTGAAATTTGGCACTTATTCAAATTCAATATTGCATTATTTTCAAAGGCTCAGTCGATTCCTAGAAATGCAGGGTAGGGATCTGACTCATCCATGATTTCGATGACTTCAAAGTCAAACTTTGTTTTTACTCCCTCTATATTCACCTCTACCTACTCCAACTGGTTGATTTGGTATGCTGTGTATTGATTAGATAATAGAATATAAATGGGCGACCAAAACAACTTTGGTTTCCCCATCACCTCCCAGGATTTATTGGGTAAACTATTCACATCCGATCATAGATCTAACATGAATCCATCCATATCATATGCACCAATCTATGTTGACATATTAAACTCTCAACTAGTGTGCCTTTTCTTCTTGACCTGGAAGACATCCCTTTATGGAAGTAAACCTGCAATGGTGGTATCCTCTCCTTGTTATTTCATGCAATCAGTTAACATCTGAGTCAACTTACTCACAGATTCTGGATCTTTGAGAAAACACAAACAACATTGCAAGAAGGTGTTGACTTGATTTTCTCCTTCTTCCATGCGACCGAGGTTGCACAAGGATTCTACACACGCTATGCATTGAAACTCTTCTTAATGTTGTTCATATGCTTCTTTCTCAGCGCATCGCAACATAGTCTATCTATGTGCTTCTTATATCGATATTTGAATTGTGTGTTGGATTTATTCATGCACATGACATTCCTCCAAAGATCTATGCATCGTGCATTGTAGTTTTGCACATGCACGATATTCCTCCAGTGACCTCTATGTCACTCACTACACTTTTTTTGTGGATCCATGCTTCTTATAGAAACCTCTTCATCTCCCTCTGAAATTCATCTCGAACTTGTGCCTCTTCAAGAGACCTATGAGTCGCATTTTGCATCTTCTTTTACGCTCGTTCTTCCTCCAAGGATATTTGCACTCACACAGAAACTAATTCTACTGATATGCATCAAACATAGGAGGGGGCTGAGGGGGCTTCCTGATATTTCCCTCTACTTGTTGGCATGAACCCTGATCATTTGCAAGTGATTTTTATTTCAATCAGTTGAAATTTATTCATTACGAATGAGAGATTAATGCTCTAAAGGGCATCACCGCATAAATTAAAAGCGATGGGAAGTATAACATATAGGACATCGACCACCTTAAGAAAGTTTTTGAAGGATGACCAGATCTCGGCGTGTTAATATTGAGTAGTTGTATGTAATAATTTGTCAATGTCATATTGAGTTTGTAAGGTTTGATGGGAAAGCATTTATTTTTTATATTGCTCACATGTTTGGTTGTGTGTTGCAATATCCACTTGGTGTTGTAGATGTAATTGAGCATGGTATTTACCAAGTCATTCATTGTTCTCAACTATTTCAGAGAGAAAAGTGGTGGTACATTCATTCAATAGAGGGGTAGCAAGATATGCCAAGGGAATCCTACCATGTTATGCATCTAGGGTAAGTAATGAAGGGGAGTCCATGCGAAGGATATGAGTGGGATGACTAGAATTAGAGATGGAAGGAAATGGGGGTGAGGTGTGGACTGGAATTTATGCGACTAGAATTTATGCCACACTGCCTAACTTTTTTCCAAGAGCATTGATGTTGTGTAGTTCCTTAGAATGAATCTTTTGTTGTAGCAACAATTGGCAACGTAATTCATTTATGAGAGTGGCTAAGTTCGACATCATAGGAGATATTCCCATTGGAGTGGAAGGATCAAAAGGGTGAATGAAGGATATGGTTCTCTGTTGCTTGGGGCCCAATGGTGTTGGTTGAAGCAAAGCTGTAGATGAGGGATCCCAATCCCTCTTGTTTACTACTTCATTGGGAGTACCCTTGTCAGGTGAGGGTGGATTATAAGACTAATGTCGGGTTGTTTCGTCCTTTTTAATATATTGGGTACACTTTGTGCATGTCTCAAGGGATGTAGCATATTTGGATGGGAGCAGTTGAAGATGGGAAGGCTACTTGATCACTACTTGTTGAATTTCATCCTCAAAAATACATAAAGGAATGAGTGTCATGGAAGCTACCTAGTCATCACTAGGATAAATGCAAATGTTATGTGATGTGCATTCAAAAATAAGATAACCCTCATACCTATCGATAAGGGTGCGCAGGATGAATTCCCATGTTGTAATATTATGCATAAGTTGGTTATACCATTCCTTAAATAAATCATTGATGGATTGTTGTATGCATAAATCCTTGACTTCATGTAGTCACAAGAAGCAACAACCTTAAAATACATGTTTCCTACCAGTAGGCCATTCAAACCTATGAGGGGTTCACCAGAGTACCATTGCTAATAATAAGACAATCCAACTGTAATGAAATTCCTTTCTTGCATTCTGTCCATCCATACAATCATCTATAAATTCAGTCATTACACATCAGGCTCATGACATTTGAATTCTGGTGACACATCGCTCAGCTTCTATGATGACCCTATGTGGGCATTCATCTCTCGTATAATTGCATAAAATTTTGTATTATAACAACTGGGTAACAAACCAAATAGGTCTATTGCTGACTTCTGAGATAAGAATTCCCCTTCTCCCTCGGTGGGTAGAATAGGTGCCATAGATTTCTTGTTGAGAAATATCCTTAGTATTCAGATCCTTCTCAGTCTCTTCACCATAAATATTTAGGAATTTCACAATGTTGATTGCAGCTTCATCAACAGGGTAATTCCCTCCCAGCCATAGGTAGTCATCATGCACTCGAGTGAGTAATAGGAGGGTACATAGAGTAACCAGTCTAATTTGTTCAAAGTGAGGATAGTCTAGTAGGGATAGGATTCCTACCCAGAGAAGAGGTTGGGCCCATTCCTATATGAGTGTAAGTAGATTTTCATCTGCAATGTGAGAATTCTCATCATAGTTAGCGAAGGCTAGAGAGGGGAACTGCTTGTATTTTCAGACATCATAATCGATGAACCAGACATCCTATTTGAGACACTGTGAGGGTGACATGAGGAGCTAAGGCCTAGTCATGTGGTCAGTGATTGGTGGTACCCAAGGTTTTCTTTGGCCCTGAGGTATACTTGAAGAGTCCATGGAAATTATGATCTTAGCACAGAACAAAGTTTTTGCGAACAGGAGGGGTGGTTGACGTTGAATTGTGGTTTGGTTAATTAGGTAGATGAAAGTGAGTTTAGGGTATGGATTCTACTAGGAATAAGGTGGATATGGATGAAGGAAATAGTAATGAGAAAGGTGACAAGTTTCCCACCGAGTACTATGGGATAGTCGAAGGCTATACTAGCTTTGAACGTGATCTAGTTATGGCATATGTGAGTGTATTGTATTGCGATACTAAGGGTTTCAACATGGGAAATTGGTGGTTGTGTGAACTATCATGGTCATTATCTGCAAGGTCATACTCCAGGAAGGTAGGGAGGGAGAAAGTGCTCTTGAATAGTTAGTTAATCACCATGAGATCTTAGGTATGGGGAAGGTCGCTATAGTTATTTCTAGGACTATCCATGGGAACATTACCATATTGATATATGAAGGGGCTAGGATGATCGGGCCCAGTACGTGATTATAATATCTTCCATGCACTCCTAAGCAAAGATGTGTGTTCACCTCCTAGTTGGCACCTCATATATATTATTCTATCATATATCCAAGTCTTCTTCAAAATCCATGTCATAATACTTGACACTACTCCAACTTAATTCCTTATCTACGGTGGGGTTGATGTAATCCTCCTTGTGCCTCGTGAACTTGTAAATATTTACAATTTTCAAGCTTTGTGCATCCTCATCGATAGGATAATTGTAGCAGTAGCCTTCATATGATCAAGTGGAACAACCATTCCAGGGTGTTAGTCTCAAATAACATTTGGCGCTTCTTCAAATTAAATAATGCATTGTTCTCAAAATCCCAGTGGATTCCTAGAAATGCAAGGTAGGGATTTGACTCATCCATCATTGCAATGAATTCAAAGTTGGACTTTTTTTCTAATCCCTCTATATTCACTTCTACCTACTCAAGTTGGGAAATGGGATATATCTTGTATTGATTAGATAATCGAAGCTGAATGGTCAACCCGACCAACTTTGGTTTCCCCATCACTTCCTAGGATTTCTTGGGTAAAATGTTCACATCGGATCCTAGATCCATCTTGACTCTATCCATATCATACCCACCAAGCTATGTTGTCATATTAAACTCCTGGATAGTGCACTTTTATCTCTAACCTGGTAGACATCTCTCTCTAGAAGTTGAGTTGAAATGATGGTCTCCTCTCCTTGTTATTTCATGCAAGCAGTTAACATCTGAGTCAGCTTACTCGCATCTTCTGGATCTATGAGAAAACACAAACAATAGTGCAAGAAGGTATTGAATTGATATTTTACTTCTTCCATGCGATTGAGGTCGTACAAGTCTTATGCCCACATTATGCACTACAATTCTTCTTAGCATTATTCATACACTTCATGCTCAACGCGTCGCATCATAGTCTTTCTACGTGCTTATTCTATCGATATTTGGATTGCATGTTATATTTCTTCATGCACACAAGATCGCTCTAAAGATATCTTCATCGTGCGTTGTACTTTTGTGCATGCATGGGATTCCTCCATCGACCTCTTTGTCGCCCACTACACTTCTTCACAGATCCATGATTCTTCTAGCAACCTCTACATCACCACTAAAAATCCTCTTGGATCTATGCCTCTTCAAGAGACCTCCGAGTCACGCGTTGCATATCTTTTCACGCTTGTTCTTACTCCAAATCTCTCTATGCATCGTACGAAAACTAATTTTGTTGATCCGCATCAAGCTTAGGAGGGGGCTAGGGTGCCTTCCTGATATTTTCCTCTACTTGTTGACATGAACCTTGTCCTTTCTCAAAGTCTTCCCATGTCTTCGCCCCTCCAAGGGTTACTACCCATATGTCCACTTATCCATTCTTCTTCTTGCTTTTAAGTGGCTCAGCATGTTCCATGTTACAGTTACCCTTCTTATCCTCCCATGTGATTAGCAATTCTGGACAATCCTTAGTTACATGTTCAGGACTATAACAATATGTACAAAGAACATGGAGCTTATTGAAAAATTGTGAGACAAGACCAATCTCACTGCAATTTAAACATGTGGGGAGTTTGTCGCCTCCTCCACCATATCCTCATTTGTGGCTACATCCATACCCACCTCGAGGTCCTCCTTGATATCCTCCTCTGTCACTTCCACTGTGCTCACCACCCTTTTTTTCCTCTTGTACTTGGAATGCATCCTGAGTATTATCTTGTATAAATTAGATGCACTGACAACTACTAATATCGTGGCTAATGGACTTACAAAATTCATAGAAGGGGGTGTGATTCATTTCTTGATACTTTTGTAAGGTGGGGCAGCGGGGTGGCACATGGCCCCATTGACATCATAATTCACACCACTCTGACTGTCCAAATGTAAATGCACTTGGCACATATGTCGCCACATAATTTGGAAGGGTCGAGAACTTGTCTCATCAATGTCCTTCTGAATGACATCTAGTGCACCACACATGTTGGCGCACTACCTTAGCCTCAACCATATCTTGTAACTGTATTGTTAGGTTGTCCAGTTGTGACTGAACTTGTGCCAACCTAGTTGATGTTTTTGCGCCTCCAGGTGTGGCTTCTAAGAGCATCGTGGTCTCTACTCCCTCATCCTGACTCATCACCTTTTGTTGGGTGAGAGAGACCTGGATATGGGCGATAAACCCCGCAATGAACCATTATCTGTGTTCCATGTCCTGGATATGGAACATCAACCTAGCCAACAATATTTTGAACCGATGTTCATAATCCGAGATGGTCTCTCCTTCCTTCTCCTTCATTTCCTTGGTTTTTGTAATGCATTGGGACTCTGACTTCAGATTCTAAAATTCTTGAATAAAATCCTATTTGATCTTAGCTAGGAACCTTTCTTGTCCTTCTATCACAGTAGCCTTATACTTCATGTACCACGTGAAGGCCTGATCCATGAACATAGTCTCTAGTTGTGTGATCTTAGCCACCTCATATTAGTCACCTCATCAGTAAATATCAACATACTATGTCATTTGACCATATTGGAACAAGAGTCAGTTCCACTCTTATGACTACCATTTCTTGGATCCTTCCACACCACTATCGCTTGGGTTAAAGTATTATTGAATTTACCTTCTCCTTGTGTCGTCACTCCTTTCCTCTTCTTCTCTTTCTTGAACATTAACCTCTTCACTATTTGATGTTTATTATTTGTGATTAAACATCCACAACGGGGGTGGAAAAAAGCAGGGAGTAAGACCATATTCTCCTAAAATATCTTGTGAGAAGACCCAAATATCTATCTAGCTACAACTATGAAAGACTATCTAACATTATCAGTTCATCTCCCATACCACTAGGGGATCCTCCATATTCCTTCACTTATAACGCATCCACATCTTGTGCCCCCTCCTCCTGATTTTATTGTGCACCACCAACATGCCCACCTCCCTCTAGGGTGATCTGCACACTACCACAATGCAATTCATCTCTTGGTTCAATCTGCACACTGCCACCCTACGTAGAGTCATTTTCTTCGCTCAACACATGAATTCTCCATGCACCACTTTTTTGGTGGCTCAACGTACCGCCTGTAATGTACCTCAATTTTGTCATAAAAAAAAAATCTTCTTTGTTGTACTATCCTCTATTTTATTTTAATAGATTCATAATGAAGAAGTGGCAATGTTCATTTGTTTATAGATCTATAATCCATCTGTCCTATTTCAACAATCCTGTACCAGACTAATTTAAAACTTAGTAAGATAAATCCTCTAAAAGTCCCATCACCTTTATTCAACACATATTTAAAACTATATCTATTTATATAGTGTTGATATATATGTATGTATATATATAGGACTTGTGGTCCTAAGTCTCTTTTAACATATGTTTTCTTAGGTTGGCGTGCAAGGTGGTATCATTTGGTCTTAGGAGGAACTTATCTACCAAGGAGAGGTCGTTGGGAATTATAACCTAGGTAGCATATACCTGGTAGCGTATGAGTCAACATCCTCCTTTTAAAGGGGCCGAGTCATTACATGGGCTTCCCTTGTGAATTTATTCGTGGATATAGTCCTTCTAGTCATTAAGATTATCAGAGTTTTATGTAAGGAATTTATGTGCGCAAAACTCTGTTTACTACAAGTCTTAACTAATCATTATCTTAACAAAAGAAAACATCGACCATAGTCTAACTGAAACGAGACAGTTAAACCCCAACTATACTCGATTAGTCTCTTCTTGAAAGACACGACCATTAAATGTGTATTTTGGTTATTAAGGGAAGGGGATGTGTTTGTCAAAGAAGTTAAGACTCTGCTCCTGTAATCAAAGGAATTTTTGTATATGTAGGTTATGATGACCTTCCCACCTTTCCTTCCTCTAATCTTTTCTTTCCAAGTTTTCCCTATCATATGGCCTAACCAACCCCGTACTTCGGCATTTACTCTGGTAGCTCATCCTCAACATAGGGTTAGGAAAGTTCCTTCCTTGTCATTGTGACTCTCCGAAAATCATCTTTGTGTGTTGTTCCTTCGGTGTGGGGAAGCTATCGTTCTGGAGGTCGTTTTCCTAGCAATCTAGTCGCCAAGGTCCGTTTCACTAGTAAGTTTCTATTAGGATATCATGTCTTAAGCAGAGGAGTAAAGTTTCATAGATTTATTTCGGTGAAGGTCCTTTTCATCCTGTATATCTTACCACATAGTTTATTTACATTTCTTCCCTTAACGTTAAATCTTCCTATCCTTCAGGGTTAATCTTAATCTGAAATCGATTTGGATTATTCGTGAATTTCTATTTTTGGTCTCCTCATTTCAAATTTCCATAGGCTTACCATTTTAGCCCCTAGTAATTTTAGTTTAGGGTTACAATATGCCCAAAATTCATTCTCCTTCACGCTCCTTCCTGGTAGTTGTACAACGAGACCGAATTTGGGCCCAGATGATGTTTCGTAATATTTGTTGGTATACCCTGTGTGTAACACCTCCTTTTTCTTTACTTTGTGAAGGGTGAGTCCACCTGACGGTATTATACTCAGACCCTTAACTGGTCTTGACCAAGAAAACCTACAGTGAATTCTTACCTGGTATAATTACAAAATTTGTCTATGATTTTCGCATACAGTTTTTGGAACTACCTTAGGGTATGCGACTTTGAGTTAATAGTTCTATGTGTACTTTACAAAGAATATTTTCTTCTGTCGAATCAAAGTCAAACAATAGTTTTTTTTGTGTTGGTAATATTGTAAGTTGCAAGGCGACCTCTCAGGGTCTGGATATGACATTCTCTGTGTTGACTTCTTGATTCAGCCTTACTTTCTGTAAATTTGATTTTGGAAAGGTTTAAAACATGTCCTTGGAACAACTCAACTTATACCATTTATGTATTAAGGAAAACCAATACTGTCGTATATTTCACTTTGTTTAATTTCGTTGGTTGTTATAACTGTCTCCTTATTTATTATCTTTAATTGTTTAAAGTGTTGGTATAAGCCACTAATGGTGGGCCTTGTTGATGTGAGGTACCCATCAGGGATTTTATGCACCCTCCTCCCTAGGCTCAGTCATCTACCTAGTTAGCAAGTGACAAGACAAGGATCTGATCCTACGCATCAAAAAGATGAGTGTCTCTCTAGAAAGAAAAAGAAATAAACTGTTGGTTAACGTTTGCCATCCTATTGTTGTTTTTCATTACTTTTATTCAACTAAAAGTTAATAATTACATGGTTTACTTTTCTTTGCAGGGCTTTGGTCTATGCAAGTCCCAGATACCCACCCCTATCTTCAGTGAAAAAGGTATTCGAGTTTTGAACCCATCATTTCTCAGGCTAAACTCTACAAGTTATAAGACATACAAAGGAGATCGTGGCCTCGTCCAGCTTTTTATAATTAGTTATATGTCGAATTCGGTTAGTGTTTTGTTGAAGTATACCTCAAGGTCGTATTTGCACTGTTGGAATAACACCAGTACTTTCACATGTATTGAATCCGTGTTTGATTTTAAATTGGGTCAAAATATGTAATAAACTTTCTTATTTGTTCACTGGCGATCTTGGTTGAAAATACTCAGAATGATAGGTTGAATCATAGTGAGTCCATCTCTTAAATTCGAGCATTGAATTTACTGTTTTCAAAAAATGAAAAGATGAAGTTTATACAACTCGGCTATGTCTATTCCATTTGACTATTCCGGCACTAATATGTTCCCAGAATTTAGCTTATAGTAATAGAGTTATTGGTACTCTTCTATTTCATTATATTCAATTTATATGGAGATATGAGTCAGGGTTGTTGCTTTAGCTAGAAATTTCAAATCATATCATATTACAAAAAAAATACAAAACTACAAAAGGGGTTTCCAGCATCTCTAATTCTGAAGGAAATTATTGGTCTCCTACATCCAGCATATCATTTGTAGTTCTAGTTACATGTTTGTTAGAAACTTTATCATGCTCATAGTATAGGAATGGATATATATATATATATAT
>ML829347.1:0-25797 GCA_009831015.1 Picea engelmannii | reverse complement strand
GTTGCTTATTTGTATTCCAGCTAAGATGATTTTGTCTTTTGATCTAGCCGAGAGTTGTTATTTTATTCAGCCGCAGTTGCTTATTTGTATTCTAGCTAAGATCCTTTGTCTATTGATCTAGTCGAGTATTGTCAATTTATTCAGCCACATTCAGCTATTTTGTAATCCACAAAGATATCATAATATAAAATTTGCAGTCCTTTGTCACGTTTATTATTTGTATGATCATTTATATGTCGTAAATCTTTGATCCTACACACACATTAATAGTATTTTCTAGACTAGCCAAGTCAGGAACATTACACTGGTATCATAGCTTTAGTCCTGTCAGCTTGTGACTAAAGACAATGAGTGCAACAGAAGACCCAGAGGTCTGTGAACACGTAGGTGATGAATATGTCACTTACAACAAGCATCTGAAAAGAAGTCATGGGCTTGATTTTCCCCCTTTTCCTGCTAGCTCAGAGGAAGAGGAAGAGGCACACAGAGAATCAAAGAGAAGGGCAGAGCGTGAGGCTGAGCATGAGGCAGAGAGGATGCTAGGAGACAGATATGAGTGACTAGAGGGCATTGGTAAGGCCCCCGTAGATCCATAGGTATCTTTCATGTAGGTTATCAAGGATATGTTATCTAGTCAACGGACCATGTCTCAGTCCTTGGCACAGGTGGTTGATAGATTGGCTAGAGTGGGCACCCCAGATACACAAGTATCGCATGCAACATAGGGGAAATCAGGAGAAAGCAATATACCCCAGTCAACCTCTCGCACAAACACCTCTGTGAGTAGAATTCCCAAACCCTTGTTTCCCAGTTTCCATAGGGCGCCCCCAGTAGCAGCACTGCCACCGATAGCACAGAGGCCACCCAATCATGTCGACGACATTGCGGAGTATAGGAGGGAGTACAAAACATTGGGTCATGACTTCCATCAAGACATGACCTTAGTCAAGTACTGTGGACTCAAACTCAGGAACTACTCCAGAGAGCCGCAGAGAGGAGGACCACAACAGTAACAAGGGCATAACCTTGAATTCATCTGAAAAGTTGGGAAACTCACCATCCCTTGATGGATCGTCCAAATACACCACCAGAGCTTGGGTATAGAAGATAGACACATATTACAAGCTCAACCAAATGACTGAGATAGAGGCCATCAGTTTCACGACCTTACACTTGGAGGTTGAGGCACACGAGTGGTGGTATCATGGACTGGTGACATTGGGTCACAATCGCATCACCTCCTATAAGGAGTTTACAAATAGGCTCATGGACAAGTTTGACAGGAAGGATCCCGGGATACACTTCAAGGATCTAGCCCAATTGAGACAAATTGGCACAACAGAGGTACTCATCACAGAGTTTCAGCAGGTAGTCATGGCAGTGATAGATATATCAGAGCCCAGGTTGATCATGCTATTCATAGAAGGACTCACAGAGCCTTTGAGAGGATGGGTGAAGGTATACAAGCCTCCCACTTTGCAGGATTCCATCCTTCACACTTGAGATCTGGCAGACTCAGTGCCAAAGACTAAAACTTTCTCCAAACCATTTGTTCCCCATAAGTATCGAGACAGGAAGCCATTCCATAGAGAATGGAAGGGAAAGGAGAAGTTTAATGATGAGACTAGGTGAGAGCTTATGAGGAAGAAGCTTTTCTTTAGCTGCAAATATCCTTGGGTCCTAAGCCATAGGTTCTTGGGCAAGGGAGAGATTCATTATATTGAGGTAGCAGCAGACAGTGTGGATAGTGAGGAGGAGGAGTAGGATAGTGGATCCACTAGTTCAGAGGAGGAGTTAGCACCAGCAGAGGAGAAACCTCCCTGTAGACCACCGACATCGGCAGGAGTCCATCCTCTAGTAGTCCCACAACCTCCAGAACAGGCTAACAGGAGGAAACCAACAAAGGGAGGTGTCATAGCGAGCCTTTCTAGTGTTCCCAGGTATGATACCCTCCGTATCAGAGGGATTATTCAGGGGCAATGGTAAATCACCCTGATAGATGGTGGGGCCACCCACAACTTCATCGACACTTCACTAGTATCAAGACGGGCACTTCAAACAGAGGAGTTTGAGGGGTTTGATGTTGCGGTAGCAGATGGCCACAAAGTGGAGTGTCTAAACAGAGTTACAAACTTAGAGATGAAGTTAGGCAACTACACGGTGAGACACACATTTTATGTGGTTGACCTATCAGACACAGATGTGGTGCTAGGAGTTCAGTGGATGATTACCTTGGGAAAAATCACTACCAACTACCAAACCTTGGAAATGGGATTCAAAGATTAGGATGGGAAGAAGGTTGTTCTAAGAGGTATGTCGATAGGAGCACCTAGGATAGTTTCATCCAAGAGGATGGAGAGGATATTTAGACATGGGGAGGTAGCATATGCCACAAAGTTCTTGATCACTACTCAGAAGGATTCAAAAGGTAGACAAAAATACCATATAGATATCAAGAGCTTATTGGGACGACATCAAGAGATCTTTGAGGCAATTCCACCAACAAGACCACCTAACAGGTGGTTTGAGCACACCATTGAGTTGGAGGAGGGGGACAAACCTATGATCACCCCCCCTATCATCATCCTAGGAGGTTCAAGGATGAGATAGAGAAGGCAATCAAGGAATTTTTGGCGATGGGACACATCGGACCGATCAGCAGCCCATTTGCTTCTTCAGTTGTCTTAGTTCTAAAGAAGGATGGCACCATGAGGATGTGCATTAATTACCGAGCCTTGAACAAGAAAACCACCAAGAACCGGTACCCTATCCCATGCATTGATGAGTTGATGGATGAGCTGCATGGGGTAGTTTTCTTCTCAAAAATTGATCTACACTCTGGATATCATCAGATCAACATCCAAGAGCTAGACATAGAGAAGACAACATTTCGATGTCATTTTGGACACTTCGAGTTCCTGGTTATGCCATTTGGGCTAACCAATGCACCCGCTATATTACAGTCTTGCATGAACCATATATTCAAGGATCAGTTAAGGAAATCAGTCTTGGTTTTATTTGACGACAGATTGATCTATAGCCGGTCATGGCAAGAGAATATGAGGCACATGGATGAGGTATTGAGAATCATGGAGGCATAGTCATTATATGCCAAAGAGTCCAAGTGCAAGTTCGGTATTATAGAGATGCTTTACTTAGGCCACATAATTAGTGCACAGGGGGTATAGGTGCACCAAGAGAAGATCAAGGCCATTCTAGATTGGCCAACACCCAAGAATGTGACAGAATTGAGGAGCTTCTTCGGGCTGTGCAGCTATTACAAGCGGTTCATCTAGGGTTTTCCTCATCTTGGAGCACCGCTGAAAGATATTACCAAGCATGGGGCCTTCATATGGATTGACAAATCACATGAAGCCTTTGATCACATGAAGTAAGTTATGGGCACTTGTCTAGTGTTGGCACTACCAGACTTCACCTTGCCATTTGTACTAGAGAGTGACGCATCTGCTGAAGGGATTAGTGCAGTTTTGATGCAGGGAGGACACCCCCATTATATTCGAGAGACGTAAGCTTAGTCAACCTAAGAGGTTGTACTCCATTTATGACAATGAAATGTTGGCAATCATGCATGCCTTGACCAAGTTCAGACAATATTTGGTGGGCAGCAAATTTGTGGTCCAGACCAATCACAATAGTTTGAAGTATTTCCTTGAGTAGAAGGACCTCAGTGAGTGCCAACATAAATGAGTGATGAAGGTACAGACATTTGAATTTGACATAAAGTATGTCAAGGGGAAGAATAACATTGTAGTTGATGCACTATCGAGCAAACCTGCAGCATGCTCTTTGATGGAGATTTCAGTAGATTGGAAATCCCACTTGTTAGTGGAATATTCCAAGAACAAGTTCTCTTATGAGGTGATGGATGAGAAGATACAGGATGACCGGTATAGGGTCATTGACGATGTCATATTTTACAAGGATAGAGTCTACTTGGTGCTGGATTCAGGGCTTAAGAAGAAGATCCTCACCGTAGTTCATGATTCACCTCTAGCAGGCCATCAGGGGTTTTTCAAAAACCTACAGACAGATAAGAGAGAGGTTCTCATGGAAGGGCCTCAAACAAGATTTTATGAGACATGTCATTGAGTGTGTGACTTTCCAGCAGAACAAGTCAGAGCATGCTCTTCTAGCAGGGCTACTTCAGCCACTCCCCATTCCAGAGAAGAAATGGGAGAGTATATCTATGTACTTCATCACAGGTCTACCCAAGGTCCAGGGTAAGGACTATATCTATGTAGTGGTCAACATATTGACCAAGTTTTCTCACTTATACGCCATACCAGCAGAGTATAGCGCAGTTCAGGTAGCTGATATTTTATTCAGGGAGGTCTTCAAACTTCATGGGTTGCCGAAGAATATCATTGGTGATAGGGACAGTCGGTTCATAGGGACATTTTCGAGAGAGTTGTTTCAGTTGGTGGGGACAGATTTGATACCTAGCACCATCTATCACCCTCAGACAGATGGGCAGACTGAGTTTGTCAACATGTGGGTTGAAGGGTATTTGAGGAACTATGTAGGAGGATAGCAGAGAACGTGGGTAAAGTGGTTACATTTAGCAGAACATTGCTACAACACCACCTTCCACATGTCCATTGGTATGACACCCTTCAGAGGATTGTACGAATATGATTCTACCACTTTGGTAGACTTGGTCTTCGAGGAGAGAAGAGCTCCCAAGGCCAAGGATTGGATAATAGAGAGTCAGGAGATTCTCAAGTTGTTGGAAGAGAACCTGCAGATGGCGAAAAACTTACAGAACATAAGTGTGGACAAGAATAGGATAGAGCGCAGTTTTGAGGTTGGATATTTGGTTTTCTTCAGACTCCAACCCTACAAACAGTCATCTTTGAAGAAGAGTGGGGCCGATAAGCTCAAGACCATATTTTATGGTCCTTACAGGATCAGGCGCCGAGTAGGCAAGGTTGCTTAGGAGCTAGAGATTTTAGAGGGGAGCAAGATCCATAACGTGTTCCACATGTCTTGCCTCAAAAGGGCAATGGGACAATTCATTAGCACATTAGAGGATATTCCCCCGTTGGATGGGGAGGGACAATTGGAGTTAGTTCTGGAGGAGGGTTTGGAGTTTCGGGAACGGAAAATGAGGAGCAGGGTCATCAGAGAGTGTTTGATCAGATGGAGATGGATTCTAGTGGAGGACACTACTTGGGAGAGCGAGCAGGTGTTGCAGCACCCTAGACTGGTATTTCTTGAGGAAAAGCAATTTTGGGAAGGGAGGACTGTAATGTCCCTTTCCAAATAGGAGCTCCAGAGAGGATGCTTAATGGTCTAAATTGCCCCATTAGACTATATCCAAGTCCAAAGAGGGGTAAACAGGGTTACTAGAGGTCACTCCAGACACAGGTGTTATATTCGGAAAGTGACATTGATCCAAAAAGGGTTAAAAGTGCTTTTAAGTCATTATGAGCTAAAAATAGAAGTCAACAGTGAATTAGGGTTTCAGCAGTGATTTAGGGTTTTGGAAGTCAACAGTGAATTAGGGTTTCAACATGATTTAGGGTTTTGGAAAGCTATAAAGGAAGGTAAATGACCTAATTCATCATTATGCAGATTATGACTTATCATTGAGGAGAAGAGGCGCATCTCAGGAGAGATAGTTCAGTGTATTCCAGGAGGAAGACACCAGTTGGCTAATTTCGGTGTTGAAAAAAATACCCTAGTCACCAGGAAGATCATCTAGGTCTTCCATCATTCTTCATTGATTCTGCAGTGCTCCCATATTCCAGGTATTATATTTTAGTTACTTATTTGTATTCTGGCTAAGATCCTTTTGTCTTTTGATCTAGCCGAGTGTTGTTATTTTATTCATCTACAGTTTCTTATTTGTATTCTAGCTAAGATCCTTTTTTTGTTGACCTAGTCAAGTATTGTTATTTTATTCAGCCACATTCAACCATTTTGTAATCCGCAGAGATATCGTAATACAAACTTTGCAGTCTTTTGTCACGTTTATTATTTGTATGATCATTTATATGTTGTAAACCTTTGATCCTACACACACATTAGCAGTGTTTCCTAGACTAGCCAAGTCAGGAACATTACAACATAAGTGACAAAGAATTCAAAGGGTCTTATATTTGGTTTGAAAATACCAAATTGGTTGAATTAGTGGTGGTATATGAATGTCCTCCACCAAATTTCAATCCACCTTTAACTGATCCACACGCCCCTTTAGTAGTCCAAGCAAGGGAAATATTTTGTGAGACTTTTTCTTCATCCACTCATCCTCCCACCATGCCTAGACCTAGTGTTTCATCTATTATAGTTGATCCTATGATCCCATCCCCAAGTGGTACATGGGGTAATTCCTACGAGGGCATCTCAGTCATGTCCAAATTTCCACCCCTTAGATCCATTGGACCTACACTATCCACATTTTTTGTTTTAATTTCCTCCATCTGGGGGATGTCAATTGTGTCATAAAATCCATCTGTTATTATCCCTAGCATCCTGTCACCCATCCCTTCAATGCTCACTTTCAGATTATTTTCCAATGGGGGGTCGAGCTTTGGTTTCAGCATGGGAAGTGGAGCTCATTTCACCTCCACCAATTGAATGAGAGGATCAACATCATTAGGTGCAAGTGTACCTTTCGAATCGAGTATTCCTAGTGGTTTTGGGGTTGTCCCTAGTCAAACTGGGATTAGTAGAACTTTTGGAGGATTTCCTTTTGCATGGGTTGGAACACATTTCCCTAGGGCCAAATCCCTTGGGGAAACTGGGGTTTTCCCTTTGTCAACACATCTGGTCCTGGAGGTTTCTTCCTTGGGACTAACTTTGGGAAAATATTTTCTATAGGGTCCACATTTCCCCTTGGGGGAAACCCCCTTGGGATAATTTTTGGTCATGAGAACAATCATGCTCCTGGAGGTTTCACAATCCCAATGGGCTCTCACTCTTCAAGATCCCCCCAACCCTCCAAAAATACCAATATAGGGGGACCATAAGGTACATCTAGAACAACAAAGACTTCTCCTCCCTCCCAGTCTTCATTCACACAATTACCATTCCTCACAATGCTCGATTTTCCTGATTTTTCATAGTTAACAAATGACCCTATAGCCCATGACCCCTCATGGCTGAAAATTCCATCCAAGATACCATCAAACACTCCTATGTTTGATGGAAAGATGGGATAGGACCCCTCAATACACATTATGACTTACCACTTTTGGTGTTCATCCGACTCGTTGATGGATGATGGTGTAAGGTTGCATATTTTCTAGAGATCCTTGACTGGAGCCACCATCAAATGGTACATTGAACTTAAAGGTGGTTATTTTAGAAGCTTCAATGACTTGGATATGGATTTTTTAACACACTACCAATTTCCTATTCGGTACGAGATAGGAATGAAGGTCTTAACTTCGCTGGGTCAAGACAATGCCACTCACATCTCCAATCAAATACATGAGTAGAGTTGATGATGTAGGATGATTAAGACTCAATTTCCAGACAAGCTCCTTATGGAGTGGTTTACCAAGTCTCTCTTACCACCCATTGTTAAGTATGTAGCTATGGTCAGAGCATCCGCCAAGGAGAAATCCATTTTGTATGTCGAACATTTGGACTTGATCTATTCTCAATCGGGTACTCTATATGACATTATCCCAAATGCTCCTCAACCATCAATTGATCCAAGAAAACCCAACCTAGGAAAAAATTTCGATGGTGTGGTTGATTCTATTTCATATGCATTTGTAAAACAATTAGTTGATCATATAGGTCAAATTTCCATTAAGTCTCACTCACCAATTGTTGGAACTAATGCTCAAACTGCTTTGGTCCCTTCTCAAACATCTGAGGTGAATTTGGTGTAATCCACGCAACCAAAGAATCCTAAACAACCTGGAGGTAAGAAAAAGAGGAATAAGAAGAAGAATTTCAATAATGAGAAATGGCCTGCCTCTACCCAAAACACCTAGAAGGGAGGCACTAAGGAGAAAAGAAAGAGTCATTTTCCATGCATGATTTGTGGGGAGACCATCCTACTCATGAGTGTACTCGAAAGGATGAGATCCATATATTTTTGGCACAGCAATGGCCCCTTTAGCAACTTGTTTTCTCAACCCATCCTTCCCCCCCTCAACCTTAGAATATGGTTACCACAAATCCTACCCCTCCGCAAGGGGGAATGACAGGTACCCCTCACCAAAAGGGGTATTCCTTGAATTATTTTGTGTTTATGTATGACCACCTGGTCAACTTGTATAATTGAAATGAGAACTATCATATTCTCTATCCTTCCCATGATTCCCTAGAACCAACATCTTCATCCCATCCTGGCGGCCCTCTCCAGATAAAGAATCCATTTCTTGATGCACTGCTTCACCCCCCAAAGGGTGTTCTTCAACTTATGATGCATAGTCATAACACATGATCTATCCACAACTACAATATTGTGGAATACTTATCCCAGGAACCTTGTGCCATGTCTATTCTTGAATTTCTCCAAAGATTCCCCATGTAACGGAAATCCTTTCTCTCTGCCATAGGCGAGGTTGATCCCTTAGGGTTGAGCTTGATGACCTTTTATTCATCTCAAGTAAATCATAGTCTCTCCCATCAAGTATCCTTCCAGATTAAAGTGAAAATTATGGGTAAAAACATCTTATGAACAGTCATTGATGAAAGAGCGTTGACTTGCATCATGTCTATTTATTTTTGGAAAACCATTGGATCTCCTAAGCTCATCACGTTTGTGACAATTTTTAAAGCATTCGATGGACACAAGTTCCAGCCTCATGGAATCATCACTACCTTACCCATCGATTTAGTTAGAAATATTGTCTTTATCATGGTAGAGGTTATCGATGCACCTCTTGAGTATAATCTATTACTCAGGCGTACTTGGTTTTATGAGATGACTACAGTTATCTCATCGGTATTTAAGCTCCTACGCTACCCTCATGAAGAGAAAATTGTTACCATCGATCAAATTGCATTTTTTACCCTAGACCTTGGATCCAATGCAACGCCAAATGTACCCATTGTTGGTGATACCACACATCCTTTTGTCATTGACGGTGTGGGGATGTTCAAAGATACTTTGTTGATGGGAATTTTTCCCCTTCCCCCACTGTATCCCACTACAACCACTTCTCCTATTAACATGATTTCCTCATCTACTAGTGGATCCCTCGGGTCTTTTGATCCTTGGGTGGTACCTCGTCCTGAGCATGTTGATTCATACAAATCATCCATGCCTCTCACCACGGTCGATATTGTTGATCTATCAATCCCATCAACATCTATTGATACTAGTCAACAGATTTTGATGGGATTGTTAGATCGACAATATCGACCTAGTCAGCACCTCCATCCTCATATGGAGTGTGATATACCTACTTCTCCCGAATGGGTTGTTGACTCTCTGAGTTTTCATGACTTCGTTGATTTGATTTTCCTTTAGAAGAGGCCATCTTGGATGTCATGGCTTCCATAGACAATTGAAAGGATGAGGTGATGCATCAATCATATTATCCTCATTTAAAACCAATGAAGGTTAGGATGATGAGTTTTGATATGGGACTGGGGGTGTTTGCTAGGGAATCTAATGAAACCCCTAGTCTTTACCATTTTCCGCCTTGGATTTATTTATCAAAACTTGCCACCAAATTCTATGTTATCCCTTCCATCGAAGATTCATGTTTCTTACTTTCTTCATGTATTGATGGAGCCCATCAAGGAGCTTTTGTATCTTACGAAACCACTCATGATGAGTATCTTCAATTGCATACCTCCATTCTTATGTGGCATAGCCCCAACATGGTGTGCCATATGATGCCAACAATGGATTATGATTTTATTGATTATGAAAAACATCATTGGCTTGATCCTAGCAATGGGCTCTACTTAGTGTAAAACATCAAGATGTGTATTTTTTTGTACATAGGTGGGTGGTGTGAGTGATTTTGTTTTACCTTTCTCATATGCAAAAAATCCAAAAATATTTTATGTTTTGAGATTTCACTATGTGTTTTGACCTTGGAATATAGTTTACATGGCTTAATAGGATTCTAAGGGATTTTTTACAAAGATGATGACTTCCACTAAAATTGAGGTATGTGTTCCCAAACTGGAATATAGGGATAGGTTTTTCATCACATTTCCCACTTTTCATTATTAATCATCCATACGACCAACATTATTCCTTAGGCTCAAACTCATATAGTTACAACCATAGCCACTCCTTTTGCACGTTGTAACTAGTTTGGAAGTTACTACCCTTCATGGGAACCATAGTTATCACCAAGATTTCTATTTGGTTCCCATTTCGCATTTTCCTGTAGGACCAAGAGCTCTCTTTATCCCTTCCATGACTTGAATATTGAGCCTCATTCTCTTATGTTCATTTATTTTCTGGCCACATCCCAAGGGGGTTCCCAAAAACGTTTTTATGTTTCTTAAGGGATGCCTATGTATATTCTTCTCATGTGATGATCCATATGGATATCAATGGCCACCCACCTCTTCCAATTGGCTCACATAAATTTTTCATCCTGGCCTCTTTTCTCTATCTTTTCGGGTCCTAAAGTTTTGGGGACATTTTGAGTCCCTAAAAAACATTGTTTGGGCTCGCGAAAGTCACACTGTAGAAAAAGTTAGAGTGTGAAAGAAACAAGTGTAGTCCTCATATAGACCTTTCCAATGGGCTATTGTGCACCTAAAACGGAGATCGTATGCAAAAGTTACGACCCCAGGAAATTGATGTACCACCTTACCCCATTAGGGCCCACATGACTTTCGACGCTTCATCTCCTAGGGTTAATTTTTTGGATGTCTAGGTTTTTCCGATTACTTCTTAATCCTAAAAATTCTTGGAGGCCTCATTGTAATGTGCTCAGGAAAATTCACATAGCCACCACATCTCTTCTCAGATATTAGCTACCACCATTCAAGCAACATTGTTTCATTCTACATTTTACAGTGTCAGGAGATTTCTTTATTGAATAGAAGTTAAGTTTCACTGCATCTCTATTATTTTTCTCTATATATATTTGTTAATGGTATAGATCTGTGATTCATTTCATTCCACTCATAAATTTGGATCAGTGGTATGAGTGTGGTTTTCTCTTCATTTGTTTCTCTCTGCATGTCCCCAACGAGGTCAATGTATAAGAATTTGCAACTCGAACTAGTTGAGCCTTTGCAAGATCGGCCTCGCCGAACTCGATGACCTCCCATGGGGGAAGAAAAGAGAGACGATGGGGAAGGAGATCCCTTTAAACTGTTTCTTGAGGAAGCCTTTGTGTGACAGAGGAATGAGATGATGGATAATTTTGTGCAAATACTTCAATGACCGCCAATAGGTGACACATATTCCTTGAGAAGAGGCACCCCCCCCTTCAAGGTACAAATCAATTTTGATAATCCTATATTTGAAGGTAAAACAAATGTGGATGTTGTAGGAAAATCATTAAAACTTCTAGAAGGGTATTTTTCTGTCCATAACATTTTAATAGAGAAAATATTACATTTTCACTCCTTTAGGCCACCCCCCATGTCAAATATTGGTTGGAAACTTACTGTGAGACAAAGGATATAGAGGAATCTACATTATGTGTAGTTGCACCCACTAGGGGTTCTTTCAGGGATGTTATTAAGGAACAATACTACCCTTTTGGAAGTTATGACGACTTATATACAATATGGACCACACTACGGTAGGAAAGGGACCAAACAATTCCAAATTTCACCAATGTCTTCCATAACTTGTGCACCTAGATACATCCAGAAAGAAATGGAGTTTCTGGATATATTGTCCTTGTGTGAAACCTATAGATATGTTGTCAAAATTAAGTAGAATCATAAACAAAAGAGACAATAGTTTGGGTTTGCAAACCCCTCACAGAAGAAGTAGGGAAAAGGAGACCCCAACTCATAGAACAAAGGGTTGAACATGGATGGACAACCTCAGGAAAACTATTCTAAGCCGCAAACAAAGAAGGACAATGGGAATACAAGGAAATACATTGGGAAGTGGTGTGAGTTCTATAAGAGCACCTGGAATAACATCATTGAATGTCTCTCAAAGTATTCATTGTTATCCGAATTGAAAGCCTCTTAATTATATGTGTGTTATGACTCTGAGTTAGAAACCGAAAAAGGGAGATAGATCATTGACGTAGAACCAAGTGCCACCATTGCTACCACCAACATCCAGACTAGTGAAGTTGATGAACTAGAGGAAGGTGAGTGCCTCTTTCATTCACAGATGTGGGTGAAGGATACTCCATTGCACTTCATCATTTATAGTGGTAGCTAGAAGAACCTCATATCAGAGGAGGTCTTCAAAGTGGTTAGATCTGTTGAAAACACCACACCCACATCCCTACACCATTGGATGGATCTGCCAAGGGAGAAATCTCCTCGTCAACCAACAGTGTCTCCTTCCCTATGGAATCAAGCCCTTCAACGATGAGGTATTGTGTGATGTCGCCCCCCTTGAAGTTTGTGATGTTCTTTTGGGACAACCTTATTTATGGAAATTTCATGTTGTATATGAGTCTAGGCCTCATAGTGTTATTATTACTTTACACAGAAAATTGTAGAGGATACTTGAGATAGTCCCACCTACTGTCATTTCCTTGATCTCTGCCAAGTAATGCAACAAGATCATCTCTCATATCGGGAATTTTTTCTTCTTCATGATTTTCTCTCAAAGTGAGCAGAAGGTTGCAACCACATCCATGGCCTCCATGACAAGTCTCTCCATGCAATAGGAGAAAGTTGATAAGGTCATGGAAGAATACAAATACATATTCTCCTCTCCCACTCGGGTACCTCTACACTGTCAGGTCAAGAACTCAATTGATCCAACCCCCGATGCACTGCTACCCAATGGGCCAGTCTATCACTGCTCTCTGTCATAAAATGAGAAAATTGAGTGTCAAATCCAAAAGCTACTCTAAAAGGGGCACATCCAACCAAGCTCATCACCTTGCGGAAGCCCAATTGTGCTTGTGAAGAAGAAATATCAGACCTGATAAATATACATTGATTATCGTGCCCTAAATAAAATCACATTCAGGAACCAGTACCCAATTCCCAAAATTGATTATCTCCTTGACCAACTCAAGGGGTCCAAACACTTCAGTAAGATTGATCTAAAGTCTAGCTACCACCAGGTTCCAATAGAGAAGAACGATGTATGGAAGAAAATTTGTTGTGGATGACGAGATGATGATGGATTTTCTTAGAGATTATTATAAAATGTATGAAATTATAGAGGCAAATAGTACACAGTCTTCTAGGGAAGAAGTCCCTATGGTGAAACCTCTTGTTGGACAATCAAACATTCCTGAAACTGGTCCTGGGAATGTCCATTGTCCTTCCAAAATCATATCAACAAGTAATTGAAGGGGAAATAACTACTACATTTGTAACTCCATAGTAGGGAGGTCAAGAGTGATAGAATATGGGTTCATCATCCCTACCTAGATTGAGCAGTGTGTGGCGAAGAACTCCTAAATGCATTTAGGTGGATGAAAGTGGTCTAGAATAACTTGAAGGTAAGTTATCTAACTGACCTATTCATTATCATTTTTATAAAGTTATTAAAGAATATTTTGAACCAAAATCCGATGCTACTAAATGTCAATTATTTTTGGCTTTGTTAAAATCTAGGAGTTTGACCACTGTTAGGAGAATTTTAGGCATTAAAATAGTTAAAAGTTCAGAAACAAGTCATCATATTGTTAGAAACCTTGTGGATTAATTTCAAAAAATTGGTAAGAAAACTCATTTTAAAGACCATAATGTAACCCGACGTGTCTTGTCACAATCAATTGTTAGCATGATCAAAAGAAAACATTGTTTGCTTAAACAAACCTCTCATTTGATGAAATGAAATATCAAAACCCTTCAAAAGTATTCAAATATATGAGATAGGCTCAACACAGGTGGCCCAACAAATTTGTGGTCATTCATTGGTAGGTTGCTTCGTTTTGACATGAAGTTGATTAGAGGATTTAAGGGAGTAGTATAGACTTTCTTGCATGAGAACATTGGGCCTTATTCCAACAAAAAAGATGTACTAAAATTGAGAAGGTGATCTAGGGACCATGAACCCCACATTAAACACTTTCTTGATGTGACACATACAAAATTTTATGAGAGATTCAGGAATCTACATAGTGCACTTAACTTGGGACAAAGATATTGCCATAAATGAAATCCTTGATATGTTCAATTAAACACAATATGTAACACATGTTTTTGTTGATATCACATTGAGTATGGTTATTATTATCACACACACACACACACACACATTCCTTGTATCACATAACACCCTTCTGCGGGAATGCTTAGTTATAACGTCATCATAATCATATTGAGACTTAATTCATAGAATATTGTGTATAAGGCCAAAGGGTTGTACATTTGATCAAAACTCTTCTTTATATGGGATATTCTTTAGGCATCTTGGACTAGTATTACTAAGAAAGTAAAACCATGTGAGTAATGAGTATGAATTGGGGAGGAAGGATGTTAAATTGCAAATCTTTAAATATGTCATGTAGTATATTCCCTTTGTGAATATTCCATGTGGCTTGATGGTAGGACAAGCATTTTAGAATATATAGAGATACATTTACCATTACAATGTCTTGACAGTGGTTAATGTTTTTTAGAATTACACCGTTCAACCAATAAATGAGATTCAAATCCAATATTGTCACTCAAAGAAGGTCATCATAATGGTCCATATCACATATAGGCATGAGATAGATAGTAACAAAGATAAAAATATATATATTGAAGGAGTATCATACATAAGTGATGATTGGTGCCATGAATTAGCTTACATACAACATTTATTTTTATTTTTTTTAAATCACCTGAAGGAGAATAACACATAAATGGATCAGCATTGTATTTGGTCAGATGATTGTGCAGGTTAGTTTAAAAATGCTTGTGTATTACATCGGTTGTGTATGTTGCAAAAAACAAATCAAGGCATCACATATTTGGAACTATTTCAAGTCTAGGCACTGGAAAGGGGAACATGATAGAGCATGTGCATGCATGAAAACAACATTACCTAGGCAAGAAATGAAGTTCACAACGATTCCCCTCATTTGAGATGAAAAATCCATTCTTGAATGGTGTTCTTCAGTAATGGAAGAGGGAACAAAAAACCATGAATACCAATCAACTAGGATAGGACATGCACATATATATTTTTGGGTGGTAATTGATGTAGATCAATCAGAGTGGTATGAATTCAAAATAATACAGGGCACTCTTGTATTATATTCAGTTCAAACATCAGATAATGTAATAGTTGAAATATGGACGAGAAAAATCTCTTGCTTGTGTGCTCCATGTAGTAATGAATGGGATTATTTTGAATCCACGGAATTGGTTTATAGATGTGATCATGTATCACTCCCCATTGGTCAACGTATAACTACATAATTATCCCAGTTGGAGGAGGAACAATGATCCAGGTAGATCCTGGTGGCCATCCACCTTTTCCATTGAATCAACTTTTTCAAGCCTATCATTTTGATAAACCATGATATTCACACTTTTGACGGGGAATTTCACGTAATGACATCTCCATTTGTTAATTAAAGTCATCATGTAGTGATTTCCTAATAGTCTTATGTACATTCCTACAATGTTAATGCATCAGATCCCATTAGAACTTTGTAGTTAAGCACACTTGGGATAAAGTAGTATTGGGATGTGTGACCACTTGGGAAGTCCTAGTGGTTTACATCCCTATGGAATTTTTTAAACTGAAAACAATTTATCCCACATGCATCATGTGAATTATTTTCCTCTCACTCTCTCATATATAATTATAGGTATTTATCAATATGTGGTGAAATTAGAGGTATTCTTTAATATCCCACTGGTTCACTGAGTGGAGACCCTAATTATCACACATAAAAAGTGGGATAATTATCTACACATTATTCATCACAATTATAATTAAGTTTTTCACGGTTTATTCTCCTTTATAGGTATCTTCACAGGGGCTTAGATTGTTCACCAATATCTTATCACTTTCATTTCATCCATAAATGGGCGGCTTGAAATTGCTAAAAATAAAGTAAATATATTTTAGGTATTGATGTTGGGGGGAGGGGGATGCATATGGGGCATTAAAGGGGGTACCTAGTAAAAATACATCTTTTTTTATTGGAAATATGTATTGAGAGGGGGCCTCAACAAAAGGGTTTTGGGAGGTATTTACCAATATCTAGTGAAATTAGGGGTATTCTTTAATATCCCAAGAATGGATGTGCTATGTCATGGGTTCATTGAGTGAAGACACCATGGGTCTCTTATTTATCTTCCCTATTAGCTCCTAATTCTCCTAGCCCTTGCTAATTCATCTAAACAACAAAAGGAACACCCAAGTATTGCATCATTGCATGACACATTGACTCATATATACACTCAGGTGCAATGCACTCTTGTGGATGCATAACAAGAGTATAATCTTTAGCAAGATCGATATAGGTTCCCTGCTTCGTTTCAAATGGGTGATTGAGTTTAGCTTCTTTTTCCAAAGAAATGCTTTAAAGGATAACAACATCACAAAATCAAACCTCTTGGCTATGGTCCCTATACCATTATTTGGTAAGTGGGATAAAATGCATTAGATTTGGAATTCCCAGCTCAACTAGACATCCATCCAGTGATAAATGTGAACCATGTGAAGTTGTTAAAACCTCCTCAACAATAAGAGGAAGTTCCCATTGCACATCCTACTCACAATATTGATGATATTTAGAATCAATTGCAACCAGATACAATGTTGGAAGTGTTCCCTCATTCACTACAGCATGGATCTTTCTTATTTAGTGGAATAACATGGGGATCTCCAAACTCAAGGAAAGTGGTTGATTGTTAACAATTTTAAAGCTCAATTCCCACATTTGTGTGAGAAAGTGGGGACACTTTAGCTTAACCTTAAGGAATTGATATGATCTAGGAAGTATTGCAACAATTTGATATCAATGTAACTATCATTTTTATTATCATTTCCATAATTTAGTATTGTATCCATTGGCAAGTAGTGGAGAGCCATGAAATTAAATAAATGTCTCTTAATGCCTCTTAATGATGTTCTTCAGGCTTGTGAAGAGTTATTGAAAAAAACATTAACCAGGCTTGTGAAGAGTTATTGAAGAAAAAATTAACCAGAGACATAAAAAAATGATGAGAACATCAAACAAAGGAGTCTCAAGGAAAAATGACTTAGTCTATAGACTGGACAATAAACCTTTAGATTGGAATAAACTGGATCCACTCAAGATGCACACATCACAATCGTTGAGAAAAAACATCTAAATACTAATTCTTGCAATAGGAAGGCTAGAAAGGTCCAACTAACTAACATAAATAATTAAACAACAAGAGACACAATAAAAAATAACCATAAATGAGGACGTCTCCTTAAGTGTTGGAAGTTGATTAGGACATAGTCGAAGTGATGGATGCATTATCCCTAGGGAAGATACCTTGGTTAGCACACTCAATTATTAAGCTATATGTTGTAATATTTATGGATGAATCCTCGTTGGGGAAGATTCCTTGGTCATCTTCCTTGTGGAGTGCGGTGGGGGTTACTTGGCACAATCTGGTGATCTACATTGGTTCCACTAGTTTAGCTCAAATTTAATAATGAAACCATTAAAGAGACTTCTTGAAAGTGTTGAGGATGATTCCAACTTCCCACAAGATGGGATGCACTATATAATCTAGGGGTGTTGGATTGTTGTGAATATAGGGAAGGAGTGCATAGCTATTGTTGGCTAGTTGAAGGTGAAATAAACTACAATATTTGTATTAAAGGTGGACTCAACTATAATATTTATCTTGTATTGAAGAGCCATAGTAAAAAAATGATAGTGAGACCAAGAGTTGGTGTAAATGGAACTAAAGGCTCCTATTGTACGTTGGGGCCCTGAAGGGAAGGCATGGTGCTATAAGATGATGACGAGTCCTTGCATCCACTAGAAAAGTAGATATGTTGTTTGAGGCGTTGGGAACCCCTACCCAATAGTTGTTGGATCATGTTGTCATTGATGCCAATGGCTTGATTGATTGATGATTAATGTAATGTAATATGTATTGTCCTTGATGAGAATGCATAGATGAATATGGATCAATGAGTTTTCATTGATACAATGAAGATGTATCAATGAGTTTTCATTGATACATGATGAAGCTGGATCGATGTGGTTTCATTGGTATATAATTCATTGTTGAAAAATGTATAGATGACTCATTNTGCATAGATGAATATGGATCAATGAGTTTTCATTGATACAATGAAGATGTATCAATGAGTTTTCATTGATACATGATGAAGCTGGATCGATGTGGTTTCATTGGTATATAATTCATTGTTGAAAAATGTATAGATGACTCATTGTTGTCTTATCATGATTGATAAGGTGCACAAATGGATGAAATCCAAAGTTGTCCCCTTATGGTGAAAGCCCTCATGAGAAGACACTTTCTGTATTGAGTTATCCTAGAAGAATGGTTGGAGGACCCATGCTCTCATTATTGTCTTATCATGATTGATAAGGTGCACAAAAGGATGAACCCCAAAGTGGTCCCCTTATGGTGAAAGCCCTCATGGGAAGACACTTTGTGGATTGAGTTATCCTAAAAGAATGGTTGGAGGACCCATGCTTGTATGTGGAATAATGAGATGAAGATCAATGAAATTTTTGGTGAAACTATCCTAGATGGATAATGATTGTCGTGTCATTTCCGGTGGTATGTGGAATGTCACATAACTCCTCATGGTTTGAGATTTATGGCCTTACGAAGATGAAGGACCCCCACATGAAGGCTTGGAGCCCCCAAGGTCAAAGAAGTCAAAGTGACCTAAAAGAAGAAATCATTATTTAAATGATAAAGTAAAGTGACAAAGTCAAGGTGGATTATTTAAATAATAAAGAGAAGTGACAAAATTAAGAAATGATAAAGTAAGGTGACAAAATCAAGAAGGGATATTTAAATGATAAAGTATTGGAGAACTTTTTATTTATGGAAAGTGGTTAACCCTAAAATAAGGAAAATGTGTAAAGTGACCTAGAAATGGGTTAAATGACCTAAAAATGGGTTAAGTGACCTAGAGGATGAAAGGGAATATTTAAATGATAAAGTATTGGAGAACTTTCTATTTATGGAAAGTGTTTAACCCTAAAATAAGGAAAATAGGTTAACTGACCTATAAATGGGTTAAGTGTCCTATAAATGGGTTAAGTGACCAGGAGGATGAAAGTATAAAAAATATAGAAATGGTATCTTGTAGATCATCCTTTTTGTGGATCAATGGAGAGCTTCTTGTGAGAATAACTTTTCGAGTATTGATGGAGAGCTTCTTGTGAGAGCTTCTTGAGAGTTTTTGGTGTGGAAGACTTGAGCATATTGAAGATCTATAGGTGACTGAGGTAACCAAATGATATCTAAGCCTAATTTCATAGGGAAGGTGAATAAAAGAGGGTCGTAATGCAAGGGAGGATAAATTATTTTCATGATGCTTTCTAAGGTATGTTATTTACAGGTCATCTCACCATTTTCGCAATAACTTTTTTTTCTATAATGATTCAGACCATGTGGTTGATATGCCATTGAGGAAACATATCCAAGTATATGTGGTAAACAAATTCTCTTGTGGGTCATTGTATTTTTGGAGACACACTCCATGGAAAATAGGGTTTGTGGCTAGTCGTGAAACTAGTCTAAAACAAGTGTTTCAAGTAAAAACGTCATAAATTCTTCATGACAGATCAAAATTCAGTGAGACAAATTGTGTTGGTTAGATTACATTCTATAGTATGTTGTGTAACTTCTACAGATAAATCCTTCTATAGAAAATTGGATTATATCTTGGGCTCTAGACCCCTAAGACCAAGATAGAAAAGTGTTATTATGGACACTGACATTACTTTTCATGAAGCTAAATTATTCAAAGAAGAAGAAGGAAGTAGGGTAAATACCTTTCACTGACATTTGTCCTTACTCGATCCAGTCTAATATTGATATCCAAGTTCTTCAGAAGGTCGTGCAATACAATGAGTGTTAGCGTTAGAAGTCACTCCTGGATTGCTACAAGAGCAAAGCCCAACGCCCATGATTTTATGTCATGAATAAATTTAATGGGTGATCGAATAGGTAGAGACCCAGGAAGGTATCACTCTAACTCAGGGACCAAGCCTGGTATGTAAAAAACAAAGGAGGTCTTGATCTAACTTCGATCAGTGAGTTGATTGTAAAATGAGCAGGGGGAAGACTTGGTGAGAGGAGTGAGAAAGACTGCCTCGGGCATCAAGCCTTTCAACAGCTTGAGGAAGAAAAGCTCATAATACAAGATCCTCTTCGTTCTGAGTTTCGAGGAACTGAAGGGTGACTTGACTGGATCCTCCAATTCCAAATCATTCAGCATTGAGAAAATACAAGAACTGATTAGAGACAATGCAACTATTACAGTGATCCAACCTACATCATCCTATAACAGCACAACTCGACTAGATCCTCCAATTCTGAGTTGTTCTAACAAAGTGTAAACAAAGAGATGGAAAGAAGCTGACATTCATAAGGCAAGAACTCTGAAGTGCCGATACATAACCAGAGAAACTAGTGCTTTGTTTAAACTTTACAATCGAGAGCCTAGCTCAACCATCGATAGATTACAAAATGGTGAAAACGCCTACATATACTCAAAACAAAACAACAACAGTGAAAACGAGACACTGCATTAAAAACATTGTGTCTGCATGTCTTCTGGCAGTCTACGCATGCAGACTCTAGACGATCGTGCACTTATGACAGACACAATCAAAATCCTGACTATCCTGTAGATGAATCGACCTGCCTTTAATACCTTGTCGGACTTTCCATTTATGGCGGAGACGATGTCTAACCACCTCCAACAACTTCAATAAATTCTTTCTTAGGATTAGGAACAATTTGGGTCAACTCTGCCCTCTAGGACGTGGAGGTCTCTTCATGGTGCCACCTAGATCAACTGAACGGTCTAATGGATAGGGTGTGGAGGATCTGGCATGCTTGGCATGGAAAGGGGAAAGGGAGTGATCACAGAAACAACAAGGGTGAGACACATGGCAAGGAGAAGGGGTGAAGGTGATAGGATAAAATGGTAATGGGGGACACATTATTTATGGGAGGCTGACGTGGAAGGGAGTGGAATAGATGTCGGAGGATGAGGAGGGGCCAATGGAAACAAGCCATGTCATGCAATTAAGTGGAGAATAGATGGCAGGGGAGAAAATGGTATAGAAGGTGACAGGATAGGAAGGGGGCCCCATGTCAATACCACACCATTCCAGACCCCCCCCCCCTTTATTAAAGGAAAAATGGTAGAGGAGGTCTGGAATCGTTCGAGCACCATTGATCTAGGCTCCTCGATCTTGACCGTTTGAGAGATGCGCACTCAATTCCGGNCCCCCCCCCCCCCTTAAAGGAAGAATGGCGAGGGGGCTCCGGAATGAAACCTCAACCACAGATCTAGGTGGGAAGATATCGATTGTCCGAAACTACCTGCTCATTAAAATGACGTGCCCACCCTCTAAACTTTGGAAAAATGGGTTTTTTGAATCTCTTTCTTTTCCCAAGGGGATGCTTCTTTCAGGAGAGCACCCTGTACATGATTATGTGCTAGCATTAGGCTCCATGGGGGACGACACGCCCCCTGTGGGCTGCAGAGAACTCTTTTGTAGCTTCAGTGCCTTGTTGTTGGGTTATGGAGTCATTATTTAAACTTAAAGATAAAGGAAAACAATATATACAATCGCATATGAGCCATGTGTGGCTCAAGAAAAACATATTTTCAGGAAATGCCCATTCACAGGGCCATTGAAAACTTCTTGATCCTTCAAATCTCGCAACCGGTAGGTATTATTTGAAAATACTTCAGAGATTCTGAAGGGCCCGACCCATAGGGCTTCAAATTTGTTGTGTTTACCCTTGTCTTGTTTAGGAGCATCCCATTTCAGCACCAAGTCTCCTATCTGAAACTCTTCCTTCTCGACCTTCTTTTCAAAAGCCTGCTTGATCTTCTACTGATGGTCCTGAATTTTGTTCATTACCTGCTCTCTGGCCTGCTGAACCTCTACCAGTTAATGAATTCTTCTGATCATATCATCAGTCTCTTCTTGATAATCCTAGAGGAACTTGGCTACAGGAATGGCTAGCTGAGAAGGGAAAACAACTTCTACTCCATAAACCAATTGGAAAGGGGAGATGCCTATAGATCTCTTTGCAGTCACTTGATCAGCCCATAGAGTGAATTTAAACTTTGAATCCCAGACCTTTTTGTTGTCCTCCAATAGTCTTTTGATGATCCTTATCATGCTTTTGTTGGAGGACTATGCTAAACCATTGCCCTAGGGATAGTATGGGGTGGAGTGAATCAATTTGATCCCGAATTGCTCACAGAACTTGTTTAATGGCTCAGCCTTGAAAGAGGCTGCATTATCAGTGACAATCTTGCTTGGGAAGCTGAATCTTGTGATGAGGTCTTCCAGGAATCTAATGATTACCTTGTGGGAAGCACTCCTGGTGGGAATAGCTTCTATCCACTTAGTAAATAAATATGTGGCAGTTAGGATCCATTTGTGCTACCCACTGTAAGCAGGGTGGATTTCTCCAATAAAATCTAGGCCCCATTGCTGGAAAGGTCCTGAAACAACTACAGGCTTTAAAGGCAGATATTTAAGTTGTTTCTTTCCTGAAAATATTTGGCATTTGATGCAGTCTCTGACCTTTCTGCATATGTCAGTGAATAAGGTGGGCCAGTAATGCCCAGCCCTGAGGATTTTGTAGGCTGTGGTCTTCCAGCAATGATGCCCTCCACATAGGCTACTGTGAAATTCAACAATGATCCTATCAACCTCTTGTGGATTCATACATTTCAAAAGCACCCCAGGGGGTCTTTCCAATATAAAACTTGATTGAAAAGGTAGTATCTGACTGCTTTGAGCTTCAGATCTCTTGCCTTGCTTCTTTGCAGGCCATATGGAGGCCGCAACTCTTGCAGAAAATATATGAAATCCTTATACCAAGGACATCGAGCCAACAGGGGTTCTGTTTGAGGGTCTACATTAGACAGTTGATCCCGCTGATTTCTTGAGCACTCATTGATGAAACCTACCCCAAAATCTTTGTAATTTGCTTCAGCCAACAGCTTGGCTAAATCTTCACCTTTGATTAATTTGGTAGGCCTTATTTCCAAGTCAAACTCAAGGATCTTGGCTATCCACTTACTCCGCCTCCTGTCTATATCAAGTTGAATGAGAATGTCCTTAACAGCGACCGAGGGGACATAGGCAATGATTTTCGACTGTAGGACATAGGTTCTAAAAGATTTGAGAGCCTTTACTAGGGCCTAGGCCTACTTCTCCATAATGTCATACCTTACCTCGACATCCCTTAGGGCTCTGCTAAAATAGGCAATAGGTTGCTCTAGCCCGACCTTGTTTGTCTGCAATAAAACAACAGCCACTGTGTCAGATGAGGCAAAGGAGAAAATAAGGAAATACTTTGAGTAATCGGGACTGATAAGCACAAAAGCTTCTGTCAAGGCCTTCTTTATCTTCTCAAAGGAGTTTTGAGATTCAGAGGTCCACCTCACTTCATTTTCCTTTCTCAACATGGTTGTTATAAGCTTTACCACCTCAGCAAAGTTACAAACAAACCTCCTTAGAAAATTAATCTTACCAAGGAAAGACTAGACTTATTTCCTGGATCTTGGGATTGCCAAGGCTTGGATTGCTTCAACTCTACTAGGATCAATTTTGACTCCTTCTGATGATACTATGTGGCCCAGTAAATTTCCCTCCTTCATGGAAAACAAAGACTTTTTGGAATTCAATGAAAGGACAAAAATCCTTCATTTCATAAAAACTTTCCTGAGACGACAACAATGTTCTTTATCAGATTTGGAAAAGATTGTTATGTCGTCCAGATAGATGACCACGAACTTATCTTTTTCCCCAATGAAATCTATGTCCATGGCATGTTGAAACGTTTCCCCTGCATTCATCAACCCAAACGACATTTTAGCATACATGAATGTGCCCCATGGGGTAGTAAACACCGTCTTTTCCCTGTCCTCGGGAAAAACAGAGATTTGATTGTAGCCAGAGAAGCCATCAATCATGGAAATCCTGGATGCTCCTGTTACCCTCTGCAATATATGCTCCATCTTTGGTAAAGGGAAATTGTCCTTTCGTGAGCTCCTGTTCAGGTTTCTAAAATCTAAACAGAGTCTAATTTCTCCACCCTTATTCCTTATAGGGACCAAGTTGGCCACCCACTCTGAATATCTCAATGGCACGATGATCTGCGCATGTAGCAGCTTCTTCACTTCTCTCTCCACGATAGGAAACAACATAGGATTGATCTTTATTAGCTTCTTCCTAAATGGCTTCACCTCCCTTTTCAATGGGATTTTATGCTCAATGACAGAAGTGTCATAAGTTTTGAGATCTTCATAGGTCCAAGCGAAAACATCAGAAAACTCCCTCAATAGTTCAGCGTATTCATCCCTTTGTTCCTTCATCAGAATTCTTGACAATATAACAAACTTGGGTTCATTCTTGGTGCCAATGTTGCACTGAGTTGTATCAGCTTCATCCTATGAGACTTTCCCTTTTAATGCTACGCCATTTCTATCAAAAATCCTTTCCAAAGGAACCAGTCCTCTTGGAATATGATTGTTGGGTAGCTGCACAATGTCACGCTCTGCAATCTTACTCAGAAAATTACCACCATGAGGCCTTTCTTCAGAAACAGAGTCTTGGTCAATATGCATCTTTGAAAATTCTTCGACAATCTCCAAGAATCTTTTGATCTCAATATCATCCTCGAACACCTTCCAATGTTTGACATTGTTAGGTATGGAGGGCCTGTATTTTACTTCTGCATCGTATCTGAACTTGGGTGGCAAGGGAACTTTGAAATTGCTTGCTAATGTAGCCAAGGAATTTTCCACTTTGTTCTTCTCTCTTGGGATGAAAGAAATGTTAAATGCTGAGAAGAAACTATTGATTAGGTCCCATACCTCATTTATGTAACTCCTGAGTCGAGGGTGTTTGGCCTGATAAGCGTTTATGACCTGCTGGACTATCAATTCTGCATCCCCAAGCACTGCTACCTCCTGAATTCCCATTCCCTTTGCAGCTCTTAATCCTAGAACAAGAGCTTCATATTCTGCCACATTGTTGGTTGTTTCAAATTCTAGCTTGTATGATAGAGATATGGTTTCTTGAGCAGGTGACACAAAAAATACTCTGACACTAGCGCCTTCCCTAGAAGAGGCTCCATCAAAAAAAAAAATCCATACAGAGGTGATGGGAGAAGAAAATTCACGAGAAGTGGTGGGTTGCTTTCTGAGTTTTAGAAGAGGCTCAAGGGCATTAGTGAGTTGCAACAGACTGGAACCTAAATCAGTATCAAGGGAAAAGATAGGATGGTTGGTAGGATTGGCTTCATCACTGATTAAATAGGCCAGCTGGGCTTCTCTATATAGTCTCCTATGTTCTCCTCTGAACACATGAATAATATCATAGGTTAGGTCCATCTGCGGAGTTCCCCCCAGTCTTTTTATCCAAGATCTTGATAAAAACATACCAACCTTGGGGGGGACATCGACCACTACAATGTCCATGACCACACTTTTCATGGGCAATTGAAACAAGGTTATGACTAGGTCTTTGATGACTCCTAGGCATTGAACTTTCCTGG
>ML829346.1:68311-79010 GCA_009831015.1 Picea engelmannii | reverse complement strand
GCTTTCTCATCATTTCCTTAAACGGTTTCTTCTTCCACTTCAACAAATACATTTTGTTCATTTTAAGATTCATCATAAAAAGGAAGATAAGATAAGATAATTGTATTAATGTCTGACAAATGACCACTAAAGTAGGTCAATGGGACTACTAGGTACAACGATGTCCATACAAAGTGGGAGCACTAAAGCGGCCCCTATATAAAAGCAAGATGCAGAAAGTAAAATACGAGTCTAACCTAGATCTTGGAAAGCCAACTCCAAATATGGAGAGACAATTTGAGAGAGAGATGTACAAGGTGAGTGGATCTAGAATCTATAATACCAATGGTACAAGCCTATCTTGGTCCACTGGAACCATCTCTCCTAACATCCAAGGCCAATAGATCATATTTGCCTCTTCTCAATCCTCTTGCTATGGAGCTTCATCATAGAGAAGAGTAGATTCGGCAAAGAGAAAATGAAAGAAATCATTGTCTTCACATAATTGGAAGATGTATGTCATTCATCACACACAAACCAAACAGAAACCAAACATTAGCGGAAGCATAAAACATAAACCAAACACATTTGCACAAGAGATTTTCGAGTAAACAACCCCTAGAAAAACCCTCGCGGGAAAATCACATCTGTGATGATTTTATTAAATAAAATCAGGGCTCTTGTCCTGGGATAATGGCCCTTATAAGGAAATACAACTGCAACACATAGCCTAGCCTATTACCCAAGATCGATCCTTCGATCTTGTTGGTTGCTACTTCCCTTGTTGCCCACTTTGCATCCTTTCCTCGACCCCTGCCCCTGCACACCTGAGTGCTCATTCACTCTTTGTGTACCATCATTATATCTCCTCTTCTCGCATAGGTTGTCTTTTATAACCTTGAGTTTACCCTAAGTCCAAAACCCTAGATCTCCTAAAGTAATCAACGATTGAGATCTAATCTCGCATTCACTTTGGATCTAACGGCTAGGACTTAATTTAATTACTGGTGCAAATTACTTTAGCATTTAATTAAATTAAACTCACTTTATTACAAAAGTACATTCACTTAATAAAGTGAATCTCCTAAGGTTCTAAGAGCATTCAGGATGACTTCCACGTGCTAGACACAAGCCAACGTGGAAGTACACGTCTGATGCTACAAACATCAACAAAAGGCACTAGTCTTCTCCCAACAACCAACCAAAAAACCCTAAAATTCAAAACCTTTTATTTTTTGTTTGTTTAGAAGGAAATCCAACGGTGAAAAATCAAAGAAAAACATTTAATTAGATTTATTTAATTGTCTAGTGTAAATTTAACAGTTCATTTTATTTCCTAGACAAATTTATTCTAGGGTTTGTGCTTAATTGTTGACCTCTAATCCTAAAGAGACAAAACGACCCTATAGAAAGGAGCTTCCAGGTCTTATATAACATTTTGTGGGCTTATTTAAGATATTTTGCAAATCTAAAAATTAAATTGCAACAATAAAAAATCAGATTTGGTGAGACCCTAAGGCTAGGGTTTGGTGCTTGAAGGTGTATTCTTACTCATTCCTAGCCTCTATTTCATTCCTAGATTGTTTATACAAGTTTATCTTACAAATCTAGTGGTGAGTTTGATCTCTAAAGTACTTACAATTGTTTATCATTTATTTAAAGATTTATTTGGTGAATTTCAAGTGCTAACTTGTACTAGGGGGATTCATCTTCTATTTTACAAGTTTTTGCTTAGTTAATGATTACAACTCTTTAGAACTTGCTTGTAACACTTGTTGGGCTATTGTTGCATAGAATATTTTTGCCCGAGTGGAGACATCCAAGATGTCTTCCTCTTTAGTGCATAATCTCACTCTTGGATGGTCTTTTCATGCTCTAAATCTGAAACTTATGTGTTTTTATTCATAAAACAGATTTAGAAGTTCAAGGACAGCTTTAAGCTTGTCCCTTTTTAGCATTTAATCAATTGGTAATCACAAGCACAAGTTGCACCATTGATTCATGCTAATTGTCTTCACTCTTTGTGCCCCGAAGTAGCTTAAAGGTGGTTCTAACCTCTTTGAAGTTTTATTGGTTGAGTGATAGATATAAATATAAATCTGAAGTTGTTAATGTTGTTTATATTAGATATCAAATTTGGAACACACATCCACTAGCTCCTAACCCTCTCTTTTCAAATGGATATACTTGTGATTTATGCTATTGTTCCTAGTTGTTTATCTTTAAAGCATCTAATCACTTATTGGAATCCTTGTGCACAGTCTTGTTATATATATTGTAGATTCAATAAAATAAATCGTAAGCTTGCATTGTTGTAATTCACTTAAAGAGATTCGCCTTTCATAAATAGGGATACCCCCCCTTGGTTTCTAGGGGTTGGCTTAAAGTGCAGGAGAAAATGTATTGAGGTGACAATGGTGCACTTCCCATCTTGTTACGGGTAGAGATACTAGTGCACCTTGCTAGCCCCAACTAGATCAAGGTCCCCTTACGGACTCCAAACAAATCAAGAGTAAGAGTATAGATACCAGTCCACCTTGCTAACCCCATGGGAATAATGAGAAATCCACATATAATAATGCCAACAATAAGCATGTTTAAGAATACTMAAAATGTTGAAATACGAGGCTTCACAAAAAGCCGTAAATAGGGAAGCTRACGACATCCATTCATAAGWATACCAAAAGCCACGGCTCATAACAATTCAAGGAAGGTTCGCATATAGGAATGCCATRAATAAGCATATGTAAGAGTGTGAGAGTATCMATATATATGAATATCGTATAAACTTATATAAAATGTCAATTAGTACGTTTATGGTATGCCAGCATTTGTTGAGTTTTATTCCAGAGGGTAGATTGATTTGCAAAATGAAAGAAGAAAAAAGAGAAGCTCATTTTTTCTTGTTGGGATCAACTTCGGCTTGTTTGGTTGAGAGGAGGGGGCAGCCCTGATTGGTTTATAGTTTTCTCATAGTAGCACAACAATTTAGATTAGATTGTACCAGACGCAAGGCGGCTATTTAGAGTCTAAAAGATATGGGGAGACCAGGTTAGCTACAGGCGTTCATGATATCTGGTATTTCGATTTAACCTTCGGACAAATTTTGCTGCTGTGTTATGGTCGTACAAGCTAAAATGCATTAACTTTGTAAGGAAAAGTCGAAATGGCGAAGGGTTTTGATGGGGGAGATTCGGCAAGGCGGAAAGAAAATGAAAATCGATACCTCCGTCGCCGTGGGCAACTCCATAGGACTCGAACGTGGGAGCTGCGTCGTAAATGGAACCCTTGTAATCCATCCCCTTTTTCACATTGTATCGATCGCGGATATGCCCCGCCCATCTTCTGCCCTGGATATGCATTTCTTCGTAGCCTTCACCGGACCACCACCCCTCCCTCTCCTCGTTCTTGTAGAACTCCTTCCAGGTGTCAGATAAAGAAAAGCTATCGGGCGGGGGCGGAAGAAGCCTCAGGAACGCCGCAAAGGCAAAATCGTGGTTTCCACAGAGGAATACATGTTTCTGCGAAGGATGACGCTCAGGAAGGGAGACCAGGAAGTCTATTACCTTCGCTGTGTCGGGTCCTCTGTCGCAGTAATCTCCCAAAAATATGACTGTCGAATCCTCGAAGGACTCTCTCAGCTCATGCTGCAAATTCAGCCATACCCGCTCCAATTTGTCCATGTACCCATGGATGTCGCCAATGCATATCGTTAGCACCATATCTTCATTCGCATACACATCCACTTCATTCGCCAATCTGTACTATATTTATATTAGTTATTCGCCAATCTATGTACTATATTTATTTATTATTTCCTCATTACTCCCTGCCTCACGCTTCGGGGACTATATGACTCCGTTTCCGTCTTCTCTATCCCTTACTAGTGTCGAATTCTCCAAAAGTTTTTGGCTTAAAAACCTCTATCCTTACAATGAAATAGATAAACTTTTATGTTCATTAATGAAAAAGTTTTTCTATTTAATTTCATTTCCTCATCATTCCCGGCGGGGAGGTTAAATTAGAACGATCAATCATTTCTTATCTTTGAATTTAAGAAATATACTAGCATACCCATACCCATCTTTGAATTTAAGAAATATACTAGCATATCCTTACTATAACACATCCACTACGAGGCATAAAAAATTTCGCTTTTTTTTAAGGATAGATTCTCCATCCATAGTTTTTAATTTGGAAGGTCGGTGGACCAGTCCAACCTCCCGGTAAGGATCTCTGATTCTGGAACCAAACGACTCTCTGAGACCTTGATGGTCTCGTTCTGTAATTAGACGCAGACCCTTTCGACTTCCTGGTGCAGGTCTACAGGTACCCACGACCCTCCTCTTCGCGCTTGTGAAATCTCAGAGTCTAGGTGTTAGCTCCTTTTCTAATAAGCCCCTTCCTTGATATGACCTTGGGCGATGGCCTTACGTAACCATGCGATTGCGGGCGTGGCCAAGGGTGGTTTGAAACCAAACTACTTTTCGCCCCGCAATTCAACTTGAGCCCCCACGTGTCCTTTCTCCAAAACCGTGGTCTGGATTGCGGCCCGCCCTCAACTTTTTAAAGTTCGCGCACCTTCGGTCCCCGCAATGCGACCGTCGATCTCATCGACCTTGACGGTGCTCCTGAACTGACCGTTGAGATCCATCCTTTCTGAATCTATGGATCAGATCTAACCTTTCTAAATCACATCTGTGATTTATTTCGTGATTCGGGTTTCGGGAGTTTCAACTCTCAACCCTCGCTTCCTCCTCAGTAGCTATCTTCTGGAGTGGAAGATCTGTTGACACCTATCACTACAGATGTGCGGCTATGATTTCCTCTGCGAGTCCGGCCTTCGGGAGTTTCAGTTCTCAAATTTTCATTTCTTCCGGAGAGATTTCTCTAAAACGGTAAATCGTTTGCCACACGTCCTCCTCAACCGACGGTTCTGCTCCTGCTTCGGGACTTTGGCCTCCTCAACTAGATCAACAGTCCTTCAGCTCCCTCCTCGATCAACGATCGAGATCTTTTCCGGGTCTTTAGACCTTTTCCTCCTCTCTTTTCTTCTGGAGTTATAGATCCGGTGTCGCGTGTCCACCTTCACATCGACGGTTCTCGTCGCTTCGAATTTCCGGACTTTGAAAATCTCAAATCTCAACTCTCGTTTTTCCCCAATGGCTTTTATCCGGAATTGATAATCCACTGACGCATGTCCCTCTCGGATCAAGGGTTGTGATCCCTTCGTGTCTTTGGACTTCGGATTTCGTAGTCCTCAACTTTCACTCCCCCTCGATGTATGCGAATTACTGTCACGTGTCCTCTCGAATCGGACGGTTGATAGTTACTTTGGGTCTTCGGGCTTTGACAGTCTCAATTCTCAATCGAAACCTCGGTGCGATTCACCCGGAGCTCACGATCTATTAACGTGTGTCCTCTTTAAATCAACGGCCCTTGTCTACTTCGAGACTTCGACAAGTCCACTCTCCTGCGCACACAAGGGTTAAGTCTTCTGCACTTACTTCCGGATCCAACGGTTACTGCTCCTTCGCGCTCAGATCCAACAGATGGGATCTATTGCTCTCCTCTGTGCTCCATTTTTTCACTGGACATTGATCTAACGGTCCATGCTCCTCTCCATAACCGATCTGACAGTTGTTGTCGCTCCTCCTCCTGAGCTTTCGACTTCCTCTAGCTTAGAGGATTTTCTAAGTATTCAAAGGCTTCAACCTTTGTTCCCCCTACAAGTCCGTCTCATGGACCTCATTTGCACCTCTGAAAAGAGTTTATCTCTTCTGAGCTTGATCTTCTTGAAGATCTCGATTTCCTCTCGCACTCCTTGCATTTTAGGGATCTCGTTAAATTCAGATCGAAGGTCCACAGCGATCAATGGTTCATAGCAATTGAGGGGCCCCAATGTGTGTGCTCTTTATCAGAGAGCTCAACCTCTGCAATCTGGAAGGTGCTAGCTCGACTCTGGTCTGATCCTACTCGTTGATGTTCCATCCCCAACGAGATCAACGACGTGGGTTGATTGCGGGCTGTGAACTAGCAGGTCCGCTAAATTCACCTTCACACTCTGCAATGATTCCCAACCGTCAATTAAATCAAAAGGATGGTGTTTAATTCGGTAACTCCCGTGAGTATTTGAGTTGATCTGACGACCGGGATGGCCTCTACTCTTGTTAAACGGCTTGCATCCATCTCCGTTGTCAAAATCTTAAGTCATGGCAAGTTTTGGTAACTTGACTATCAACTACCTCCTAGATCTGACGATCGAGACAGTTCACGGGCATCCTCGGATCCAAGGTTTAGAGTTAACTTCGAGACTTCGGGGATTTTACCTCCCTTACGATGAACTCCCTCAGTTCGTCGAACTCGCGAATTCCGAATGACTCCAAGTGTTAACTCCCACACTCTTTCCCATACCCAACGGTCACAACAGACCGTAGCTTCTTCCGAACGGATTTCGTCCGTTCGTCTTCCAAACAAGGGACCTTCCCCTTCGATACTTCAACCTCGTTGTTCTTCCTTTTCCCAAGGATCTTCCAATCATCCTTATGATCATGTATCCACTTCCATGTATAAGTAGGTGCATCTCTTGCACCTTTTTACCTCATGCATTCACTTGATAGTTTAATTTCATCATTAGTGTACTTTAGTTTGAGATTTCAGTCACTTACAGGACTAATCTCACAGTCATATCTCATATTGATGTTGCCTTCTCTCATGGCAATAACCAACCAGGGTTACTTTCCTCTTTATGCGACAATGTCTGCCAAGAAAGCCTTCTTGCCTCAGCGTCCATGAGGTTTTACCCATCTCACTTTTCTCAGGCCATGAGGAGTTATATACTCTGAGTTTAATATAAAGCAGTAACTATAACTGCCAAGGATCCTACCTGATCCTATCATATCCCTTTAAGCTCACAAAGGTATTAACCATTGTATAATCAACCATCATCAGTGCCTGAGGTTCCAACTGCCCATGTTTAGAAGCAGTGTTACGAACACCAGGTCATCCGTCCTTCGGGCTTCAGCTACTCTTGACAGAACCCTACCAACTTCAGCTATCCACATTCAAGTCTCATTATAAATGTTAATTAGCATATCCTTACTACAGTAAGAGTAGTTATCACTTTGACAAAGGGCTAAAGAAATTCTTCTGCTGAAATTCAATAGGAATTCCCAAAATCACAGGTTCAATCTGCAATCCTTCTCCTCGAGGAGTAAATCCAGATAACAATACCTCGTTACGCGACTCGTACATGAGCCCAAGCAGGCCAAGTGTTGTAACCATGCTCTGATACCAATTTGTAACACAACCACGACGGGGCATACAAATTTTCGCTTTTTTTTTAAGGACAGATTCTCCATCCACGATTTCTAATTTGGAAGCTCGGGGAACCAGTCCGACCTCCCGGTCAAGGATCTCCGATTTTGGAGCCAAACGACTCTATGAGACCTTGATGGTCTCAATCTGTAATTAGACGCAGACCCTTTTGACTTCCTGGTGCAGGTCTAAAGGTACCCGCGACCCTCCTCTTCTCGCTTGCAAAATATCAGAGTCTGGGCGCTAGCTCCTTTTCTAATAAGCCCCTTCCTTGATATGACCTTGGGTGATGGCATTACATAACCACGCGATTGTGGGTGCGACCAAGGGTGGTTTGAAACCAAATTACTTTTCGCCCTGCAATTCACCTTGAGCCTCCACGTGTCCTTTCTCCGAAACCGTGGTCTGGATTGCAGCCCGCCCTGAACTTTTTAAAGTTCACGCACCTTTGGTCCCCGCAATGCGACGGGACCGTCGATCTCATCGACCTTGAAGGTGCTTTTGCACTGACGGCTCAAATCCATCCTTTCTGAATCTATGGATTAGATCTAACCTTTTTAAATCAACAACTGTGATTTGTTTCGTGATTCGGGTTTCGGGAGTTTCAATTCTCAACCCTCACTTGCTCCTCAGTAGCTATATTCTGGAGTGGAAGATCTGTTGACACCTATCACTACAGATGTGCGGCTATGATTTCCTCCGCTAGTCCGGCCTTCGGGAGTTTCAGTTCTCAAATTCTCATTTCTTCTGGAGAGATTTCTCCAAAACAACAGATCGTCTGCCAGGCGTCCTCCTCAACCGACGGTTCTACTCCTGCTTCGGGACTTTGGCCTCCTCAACCACATCAACGGTCCTTCAGCTCCCTCCTCGATCAACGATCAAGATCTTTTCTGAGTCTTCAGACCTTTTCCTCCTCTCTTTTCTTCCAAAGTTCTAGATCTGGCACCGCGTGTCCACCTTCACATTGACGGTTCTTGTCGCTTCGGATTTTCGGACTTCGGAAATCTCAAATCTCAACTCTTGTTTTTCCCCAATGGATTTTATCTGGAATTGATAATCCACTGACGCGTGTCCCTCTCGAATCAACGGCTGTGATCCCTTTGTGTCTTCGAACTTCAGATTTCTCTGTCCTCAAATTTCACTCGCCCTCGACATATGCGGATTACTGTCGTGTGTCCTCTCGAATCAGACGGTTGATAGTTACTTCGAGTCTTTGGGCTTCGACAGTCTCAATTCTCAATCGAAACCTCGATGTGATTCACCTAGAGATCACAATCTATTAACGTGTGTCCTCTTTAAATCAACGATCCAACGGTTACTGGTCCTTCACGCTCAAATCAAATAGATGGGATTTGTTCATCTCCTTTGCGCTCCCTTTTTTCACTAAACGTTGATCTAATGGTCCATGCTCCTCTCCACAACCGATCTGACGGTTGTTGTCGTTCCTCCTCCTGATCTTTCGACTTCCTCTAGGTTAGAGGATTTTCTAAGTATTCAAAGGCCTCGGCCTTTGTTCTCGCTACGAGTCTGTCTCTTGGACCTTGTCTGCACCTCTGAAAAGAGCTTATCTCTTCTGAGCTTGATATTCTTGAAGATCTCGATTTCTCCATGCACTCCTTCGAGTTTTTGGGATCTCGTCAAACTCAGATCGAAGGTCCACAACGAACGACAGTTCACAGCAATTGCGAGGCCCCAACATGCGTGCTCTTTATCAGAGAGCTCAACCTCTGTAATCTGGAAGGTGCTCGCTCGACACTGGTCTGATCCTAGTCGTTGGTCTTCCATCCCCAACAAGATCAATGACGTGGGTTGATTGTGGGCCGTGAACTAGCAGGTCCACTAAATTCACCTTCGCGCTCCGCAATGATTCCCAACCGTCGATTAAATCGAAAGGCTGGTGTTTAATTTGGTAACTCCAATGAGTATTTGAGTCGATCTGACAACCAGGATGGCCTCTCCTCCCATTCAACGACTCGCATCCATCTCCGCTGTCAAATTCTTAAGTCATGGGTAGTTTTGGAAACTTGACTATCGTCTACCTCCTAGATCTGACGGTCGGGATGGTTCACGGGCATCCTCGGATCTAAGGTTCAGAGTTAACTTTGGGACTTCGGGGATTTTACCTCCCTTACGACGAACTCGAGAAGTCTGAATGATTCCAAGGGCTAACTTCCACACTCTTTCCCATACCCAACGATCACAACAGACCGTAGCTTCTTCTGAACGGATTTCGTCCGTTCATCTTCCAAACAAGGGACCTTCCCTTTCGATACTTCAACCTCATTGTTCTTTCTAAGCTTTGTTATATCTAAAAGGCTTAGGAGCTTTGCGCTCTTTCTCTTGAACTTAGCGCTTGGAAGATTCCTTCCGTGCATCCCTTACGCTCATTCTTCAACTCTAGAACTTAAGTGGTTCTCGGTCTCTGCCTGCCTCGCAGAGACCCTGTGCATACGTGCACTATCTCTTCTGAGATTTAACAGACTCCCTCCTCCAAGGGACTCAGAACGACTAGGAGTGTCGACATGCATACGTGAAATTGTGCCCAAGGTCGACGAACTCACGGTTCGTGGATCTAGCTTAAACCACCACAGGGCACAAGCAATTACGAATACAAAACATGTCCAATCCATACTTGCTTAAATACATAATTTAAATGAGAATAAAGAGATACGGTATAACCATTAAGCAAACATACACATCCCTGGTTCCTTCACAATATATCTCTTTTCGTTACATAATTACAGCTTAATTTCATAGGGTATGAGAATACTTATCTATTACAAGTTGCATCCAACCAACTGACTGTGGGTGTGCGCCTTTCCACCCAACCATAGGCTCAGAGGCATTCATTCTTAGCACTCTGTCCACCCCCGTTCCAAGCCATGATATCACTAGGGAATTTATGCCATTTCTCAGAGATACTCTCTCTGTCACAACGACCGTGCGAGGTTCATCAGATGCTTCCTCGACATCAAGCTCGCGTTCGGGTCCTTCATGTCGTGTTCTTGACACCTAATTTGGGTTCGCACATCTCCCTTATGAGCTTGTGCTCTCGTCTCCTCTGCCTTCTCTTTTTGTCTCGGTATGTATCTTGCCTTCCCTCCTTTGGAAGGTTTCTGACCTGTCTTGTTCCTTCTGTCAGAAGGAAGCTCGGGTCTGCAGGTCTCTGTGGTACTTCGAGCTGACATCCTGCAGCTAGACCATGCTTCCATTCATGGGGGTGGTTGATAATTCAACCACTGGTCCTTTCTTCATTAACTGATTTCTTTTCTCTAGAGATATCATGGCTCGTACTTCAAGGCTTCACCCCCCAACAGTCAGTTATGGGCAGTTTAACAATAATACATTTACATTGTCCACATGCCTTAGCATGGTAATCCTATTTTATGATTAATTACAAGCT
>ML829346.1:16576-36814 GCA_009831015.1 Picea engelmannii | reverse complement strand
ATTTAGAACCACCAACCTCCTTGAAAGGTCCAAACTTGTTCGCTAGAGCCACCATGAGGAGTACCATGTTGCAAGAGATATTAGTGACTTTCTCTTCTAGCCTCACAAATATCGCTTTTGATGCATCTTGATGGTTGTGATGACTGGACTCATCCACCATGGCTAAGGTTTTGCGGCTTCCTTCTTAAAACAATTCTTGGAACCTACAATTTCCCACAGATACCCCAAAGGAAACTTGGCTCTGATACCAATATGATATGTAAACTTCCATGGATATTCCACTGGAACAACTTGTCACAACATATCTTGTATTATGCTGAAATATTTTATTATACAAGTTTATTTCCTTGGATCTAGATTTATTATCACTAGCTTATTGCTCAAATTTATGAAAATAACTAAAACAAGAAAATGAAAGAACAAGAAAATGAACAAACCATCCACCCAATCAACACAAGATGTATCATGGGAAGCCTAATATGTGAGAAAACCCTGCTAAAGGGTGAGATCTGTGCTTTTCTCTCTTTTCTTCAGTTATCAAAATACAAATACAAATAAATATGCACTCACTATGGAGTTTCATTTGACATGGTGTCCTGAATGGATGCTATAAAAACTTCTTCCTCCTCTATTATGTTGTCCAATCCCACTCCTATATGGTCTTCTAAACTATGGAACAAGTATAATGCTAAATAATGGATCCCTTTCTCCTCCTTGCGACCCAATATTTAACATAGCTTGATAGTCATCCAGGGTTAGGGTTTTTGCATGTCTCAACCCTCAACTAGTGTTAGGTTTTGAACCTTCTAGATTCTTATTGAAATTCCACACATGTATAACTTCACATGTGTGAGTAATGGGGGTTGAATTTTCGTCCAGTTAGTATTGTGGTGGTCAACAAACTAGTTCAACTTGCAAGAGGCATAACTTTTTCACACAAGCTTTGATTGAGGTGGTTTTTGCACCATTGGAAGGGTCTCAATGTGTAGAACATCGTCAACATGATAGATATTTTGAACCCAAAAGATGTCATTTGATGCTTGTTATCCCCCATTTCTAGGGATAACTAAGGAGATGATGTCTCGAGGCCCTCAGGTTGCAGACATGGAGTACTGAGAGATGGATTGTCTGACACTGTCCACATACACAGATGGAAACCCGCTCCACCACCCTACTTCTCTGATTCATCATGATGGCATTCACCACATCAACTTGTTTCCAGAAGATAATGGGTATAGCTCCATGAGGTACAAGTCAGGTATTGTCGTAAGTGTCACTTTAGTACTTGAGGCATTTGCATATGTTGTAATAAATCTTCTCTTTATTATAGAACATCTCCTTGGAAATTATGCTCTTTTCCCTGTTTTAAAGGTTCTCTTGATTATAGAATGTTTACTTAGAAATTATTCTCTTTGCCTTGTTTCACCTTGGTGGTTGACATTTTTTCCTAGTAAGTGGTTACCCTTCGGGAAATTTTTGCTACTGGGAGGTCTCCTTGATGAGTCATCGTACCATTCTCGATCATACTTATCACTTTCCATAGTTCATCCTTTTCGTCCCCTCATCTTTTGGGATTTTCGGGTGTACTGACCCAAGAAGGGATTGTACCTCATTTCATGGGAAGTAGGGGATGAAGGCACATAGGGAAATGTAGTTGGAAAAAGACAAAAAACAAATCATAACCTTCTAGATGCTCACCCAAAGAGGTCTTGAGAACAACAAAATGTTTCTCCTAAAAGAATTTGAAGACCTGCAAAATCAAATTCACATTATATAGATGTCCCGCTTGTTGAGGTGCATACACTTATGCGATGCCCATTTATTTCCATACATATGGCACTCTATGTACCTATAGCTTAAAGTGATGTTGTAGTACTCTTTTCTTTCCATGTCTTATAGTACCCAATTGTTTGTTTTGGAATTTAATTAATTAATGGCAATGAAATGGGCTTGGAAAAAGGTTGCATTGAAAACGAAGGTGCAACACACCCTCTACAAAGGAACCCATAAATGAGACAATGTGAACCCTTGTATGTCATGAACCTCATTCCCACAAGTTTTACCCCCATCCACTTAACACTCTTTACATGGCTTGGAGAGGGTCCACCTAGGAAACACTCCTTAACTTGAGTAATGACTTACCCAATATGTAACCATGATAACCCTCCCATGCCTAAACTTGGCAAGTTGCATAGGGTCTTTGAGAACTTGTTTAATTTGAAAAGGTAGTTTTGATGCACATGTTTAGATGGATCTTGTATTTGTTGGACACATCGATCACACTGAGAGGGGGGGTGAATTAGTGTGACAGATATTTTACACTTCTCACAAAACTTCTACTATATCTTCTTCTTCATTTGAAAGAGAACATTCTTCATTGGGAGTATTATAATCAAAATATTTTGGAGAGTCTTTACCTTTATTGTCCTTGATGGATTTGTCTTCTTTGTCTTGATATGCCTTCTCTAGCTTCAACCATAGATCCTTGGTGGAAGTACATTGTCCCATGATTTCTTTGACAAAACTTGAGAATCCATTGAAAATGGTCTTGAGAGCTAATGCATCATTCTTATTTTATCCCTTTTGATCTGCAAACTTTGACTTATTCTTCAAGGGAACTGATCCACCAATAGCTTCTTTCCAAAAACCAACTCCTTTTCCTTCAAATACCCTTTCATTTATGTTCTCCATGATGAATACTTAGTCTCATCAAATATTGGAACTTCATCATCCATTTGTGTGTCCATGGATCTCTTCCAAGATTGTTAATGCTTATAGTGAAGGCCTGCTCTGATACCAATTATGGGAAGAAGAATACCTCCGCCTGTGGGTATGTCTCCCCCTATCTTCTCTGCAAGATGAAAAATATGCTACCACTGCAATCTGCTTCTGCTGCAAATGCTACTGCTCAACCAGAACATAGATCAACTTCTCAAAAATGATTTTCTCTTCATATGACGATTCTTGGACCTATCCATGCATCAAACTCGTGCCATACCATACATCATGAAGCAAAATATATGTCAACAATGAATAAAGAATCAACCACGTGGGAAAGCGTGACTCGGATATGGGGGATCAACCCTACAATGAACCATTCTCTATGTTGCATGTCCTGGACATGAAACATGAGCCTATCCAACAATATTTTGAACCATTGGTCATAATCCCACACAATTTCTCTCATTTTTTTTTTAATCTCTGTAATGCATTGAGATTTTGACTTAGGTTTTAGGAATTCCTTAAGCATAAATCTCTTGATTTCTATCAGGGATATAGTATGTCCCATTGGAGTAGTGGCCTTGTAATTCATGTACCACGTCAATGCTTTTTCCCTCAAAGAAGTCTCCAATTATGTGATCTTAGATGCTTCGTCTATGATCCGCTTCACAGACCATATTGCCTCACATGTGAGCCAATGTTGTTCTGCATCATCCTTACTTGTCCCATGGAACATGGGTAATCTTAGTATACTATCATGATTCACCATCCTCAATCCCAAACTATGTCCTCTTGACTGACTGCTAGGTGTTGGGGATATTGGTATTGATACTCTTCCTAGAGAAGTAGCATTGACTTTGTCTTCTTCTTCACTCATCACTTCTCTTCTTTCATATCCTACTCTTTCCTATACTCTAATCCCTATGCTATCTGTTGTTCTTTCTTATTGGATACAAATGCACAAGGCAAGTGGTTCAAAGGGGGGGTAACTCCATATTCTTCTAACATTTCATGTGAGGGAACCTAGAGAGTTTCCTATATGTAGTCGCACAAGACTATCCTCTATCACCAACTCCACTTTCCTCCTCTCGGGGTACCTTCATCAACTTCTCCTACCTCTTCTCCTCTACTCTACACCCCATCTTCCTCTGAATTTACAACATTCTACAACATTCAAGGGGTTTGGGCTTCATCTTCTTGGCCCCTACTACCACTATTTATGGTATCTCCACTGGATACCTTACTCTCAACACCATGCCTCTTCACCAACCTATCCTCATCTGTATTCCTCTCTAGCACAACACACTCTCCCACACTTCCTCATGGTGTGATCTCCTTCCTCTTCATTTTGGTCCTGGCCCCTCGTTGTTCACCCCTTTCTTCCTTCCTTTTTCTTCTCTATTCCACTTTCCTCCTTGACTCAACTCTTTTCTTACCTTTTGACTCTCTCTCTCTCCCCTTCTCTTCTAGGTCCATCCTATTCATCACCTCATTTCAACAAATTTTGGATCCTCTTTAGCAAGTCCATCTCCTCTCTCACTTTTCCCCCGCATTTTATTTTTTGTACACACTCTAGCAACTGTGCAGAGGGTTACATGAGGGTTTTCAAGTATTTGCATGGCACTACTAGTTATGGATTGTGCTACCAAGAAAGACCAATATTGGACAGAGTGTTGGACATACATGGCTTTGTTAATTCAGATTGTGCTGGAGATCTGGATTGCAGAAGATCTACAAGTGGGTATGTGTTTAACCTGTTTGGAGGAGCAATCAGTTGGATGAGAAAAATACATTCTATAGTGGCACTCTAAACTAAAAAAGTTGAATACATGGTGGCCACTCATGTAAGTAAGGTAGCAATATGGTTACAGAGATTGTGTTTAGATATTGGGTTGGTACAACAAGCTATAAGGATAGATTTTAATAGTCAGAGTGCAATCTTCCGGGCGAAGAACTCATCTTATCAATCAAAGACAGATGTTCAATATCACTTTGTGAGAGATGTGGTTGAAGAAAAGAAGCTGTTGTTGATGAAGGTGGACACTTTAAAGAATTTTGCAGATTCATTAACAAAATATGTGAGCAATGAGAATTTCTCTTGGTGTAGAGAATCTATGGCATTTTTTCCCTATATTGTTGACTATGTAACCCTGTAACCCCCTATATGCAAAGAAAACAACAAGTGACATAATGTTGGGTATGTCTTATATTATTTGCATGACTAGACCTAGTTTTTGCATTGCATAGGGTGTGTGGGGGGGTCACATAGGGGGTTGTTATCCCCCATGTTCAGGGGGTTCAGAGGGGGGTGGGACCCGCCTATAGAGGGGTTCGAGGGAAACGTCGTCGAATTTCATTTTTTTGGCATTTTTTGCGTCCATTTTTAGTGGGTTTTCGACACATGGTTTTCTAAATCCAGTTAAGGAATTAGGGTTGTTGACTAATCTGGGTCAATGGATTGGGGTTTTGGATGCCATGGGATTATATATATATATATATATATATATATATATATATATATTGTATTGTAAATAATGAAGAAGATGATGAATAGAATATTAGAGGTGCAACTCTAAACAAGTTGATGGTTTTCCTGGTTTGGGTTTCCAAGGTAAAATCTCTATGTAATGTGTGTGTGTTTATGTGGCATTGTATTTTTTTTTATAAATACCACTCTCTTATACACACATCTCTTATCCATAGATTCCAAATTGAGAAAAAAAATTGCTCTTAATAATGTTGATGTTGAAGCATGAGCGATTTGTTAATGTTATATTTGCAAGCAAGATAACCTACATGAGCTCAGTTTAAAATCAAAGAAGTGTGTAACCATCAAATGATCCACTCGTTAAAATATTGTAATCCTTAAATACTTGGTAGAGGAGTCTGCAAACTGAAATGTCCATAGTGAGAAGTGGGGAGGGAAAGTTAACTTTGTACCCACAAATCCTCATTTCATTGAGGATGTTTAATAAAAACTAATTATGTGATAGCAAGACAATGACAATGACAATGAGATTGACATGTTAGATTGTTGTGTGATGACTATGATCTCTTTTGTTCTAATTACTGAATCTGAATAATATTATGTTAACCATTCATTGAGTTGATTGTAAAACTAGGCCCCCAATCTCTATCAAGTGCTAATGGTCGTATGTTTTGGTTTGGTTTTCAGCCACTCCAATTATTATAGTGAACTATCATGATGTTTGTATGAGAACCGTGAATAATATTAGTGAACCAAGTACATTATAATGAGAATGGTGGATTCGTGTTGAACAACAATGCTTCGGAAGATAAGAGATAAGTTAAAGATAGAATAGAGTATCAAAATGATTAAATATTTTACTATCATTATTTAAATGGTTAAATATTTATTAATATTTGTTTAAAGTAAACTAATTTGAATAAATTTTTTTTTCTTTTTAAAATTTATTTTGTTATATATTTTTTTACTTTTCCAAAAGATTAAGTTAAAAAATCTCCAATAATTTGTTTTTAAATTTATATTTCCAATGCATTAAATTGTTAAAATTAGTTTATTAAATTTATTTAACTCATTAATTATGTGTTAAATTTTTATGATAAAGTAAAACTAATTTTAAAATGTTAAATATTTTTTGAAATGTTTATATTATTATATTCAATTCAAACTATTAAGAAACAACTTAATTACCTCTAAGAACTCTATAATAAAGTTCTTTTATAAATAAAAAAATAAATCTGGATTCACAAACCTTGGGTTTAAAAGTTTAAAAATAATGTTTGATTTTTATATTATTATAATCATATCCCCATATAGCAAGCAACCACTTAATTAAGCTCTTTTATAAAATTTGATTCACGACCAAACCCCAATTTTAAAAGTTTAACCAACATGTTTGCAACCAAATCCTAAATTTTAAAGTTTAACTAAAATTCTATGTACTCCCAAATTGACTAGGTCCGCATCGTGGACGTGTGGGCATGTCTACATCCTCTTACAATGAAGAACAATGCTTAAAGACCTCCTAATAATTCTCGATTGCTCTCAACGGTTTCTAGGAGCTCAATGATATTAGTGTTGGTTTCCTGCTCATTTTTTCCATCTAACTCTCAAATAAGGGTAAGCCCACATGATCCAAAGTATTTGTTTCTATTGGCTATAATTTTCATCTACGTACTCATATTTTAGCAATTACTAACAATGTTTACTAGGCATGGTTGTAATCAACGATATGTAAAATGATTAGGAGTTTGATGGAGTCACACAACATGCATAGTACCAAATTGGAGAAGATTATATTTTTGGTGAAACCTTCCTTTATTTATTCTTTTCTTTGAGAGTTTGTAAATGCTAAAAATTGTGTTTCTTATTCCATGGAAATCATGTATTAATGAAGGTAAAAGACAGTTTGATAACTAAACTGAGTTCGTAAAGGTGCACATGAGAACTATGTTTCCTAATCCATGGAAATCATGTATTAATGAAGGTAAAAGACACTATGAGATATCAATCCTGTACCCTTGAATCTAAACTAACATAGATTAAAAAAAAATCGATTCCAAACTATTGTTTACTTGCTCATACATGATGATGATGATGAGAAACAATCTACTATGCACCGCATGCACAACAAAGCATCGAATGATAGGAAGAGAGAGAGGAAAATTGCTCAAAGCAGCCTCTAACAAACCATAGCATTGATATGGTCACTTAGCACTAGAAACCCTTTCTCGTTTTTGAGTGTTACTACTAATCACTACGACTACTGAAGCCATGAAAAGAATGGATGTGAAATGGACTCTAAGATCTTAGCCGGAAAACAAGTAACTCTTAAACTAACCTTAACCCTAAGCATGTAGTGGATTTTAAGAACACCATGTCATTATAACCTAAAACCTCAAATTTGAATGCACAATTTAATCCAATCTATTACATTACAATCAATCTAATCTAATTTGGTAAGTTTATTCATCTAGGAAACTATGAGAGAGAAATCGTAGGTTAATCTACCTGTTTCTAATGATGCAGAGTTTTGTTTTCTTCTACATCTGAATTTGAGCATGTAGAAAATCCCACCATTTTCATTTTCTTTATAAAAAAGGTAAGTGGATGATATTTCTACAATCAACGGGCCAAGCCATGAACAATACAATGAATCCTATGTAATTCTCCTCTATCCCTGACACAAAAGTAACAACAAAAAATAGAAAGTAAAAATTTAAGTTTCAATGGGCAAATTGAATTGCCATTGAAAATGAGTCTAATAAAATTGATTGAATTAAGAAGAAGAGGAAGAAACCCACTAAAGAGATCTTACAACTATGTTGTTGTATGGTAAATATGATCCTCCAAACACGATAATCGATTCATTACTTCCTCCTCCGAAATTAACAACATGATATATTACCACTATTTTGTTGTATGGTAAAATTAACAATAAAAAATTAGAAATTAGAAATTTAATTTTTAATGGGAAAATTGAATTGTCATTGAAAATGCGTCCAACAAAATTGATTGAATTAAGAAGAGGAAGGAACCCATTAAATAAAACTTACCACTATTTTGTTTTATGGTAAATCTGATCCTCCAGCATGATAATCTGTCCATCCCTTCCTCCTATGAAATTAACAACAGGAGATATTGCCACTATTTTGTTGTATGACAAAATTAAAAACAAAGAATTAGAAAGTATTAATCTAAGTTTCAATGGGCGAATTGRATTTCCATTGAAAATGCATTCGATAAAATTGATTGAATTAAGAAGAAGAGGAAGGAACCCATTGAAGATATCTTACCATTGTTTTGTTGTATGGTAAATCTAATCCTCCAAACACGATAATTGATTCATTCCTTCCTCCTGTGAAATTAACAACAAGATATTTTACCACAATTTTGTTGCCTGGTAAAATTAACAACAAAGAATAAAAAAGTATAAATCTAAGTTTCCATGGGAAAATTGAATTTCCATTGAAAATGCGTCCAATAAAATTGATTGAATTAAGAAGAAGAGGAAGGAACTCATTGAAGAGATCTTACCATTGTTTTGTTGTATGGTAAATCTCATCCTCCAAACACGATAATAGATTCATTCCTTCCTCCTGGGAAATTAACAATAAGAGATTTTACCACAATTTTGTTGTATGGTAAAATTAATAACAAAAAATAGAAAGAATAAATTTAATTTTCAATGGGAAAATAGAATTTACATTGAAAATGTGTTTGATAAAATTGATTGAATTAAGAAGAAGAGGAAGGAACCCATTAGAGATATCTTACCAYTATTTTGTTGTATGGTAAATATGTTCCTCTAAACACAATAATTGATTAATTCCTTCCTCATGTGAAATTAACAACAAAATATCTTGCCACAATTTTGTTGTATGGTAAAATTAAAAACAAAAAACAAGAAAGTATAAATTTAAGTGTCCATAGGCGAATCGAATTTCCATTGAAATATTGTGTGATAAAATTGATTGAATTAAGAAGAAGAGGAAGGAACCCATTAAAGAGATCTTACCACTATTTTGTTGTATGATAAATTTGATCCTACAAACACAATAATCTATTCATTCCTTCCTCCTACCAAATTAACAACAAGATATCTTACCACTATTTTGTTGTATGGTAAAATTAACAACAAAAAATTAGAAAGTATAAATTTAAGTTTCAATGGGAAAATTGAATTGCAATTGAAAATGCGTTTGATAAAATTGATTGAATTAAGAGGAAGAGTAGCGAACCCATTAAAGATACCTTACCACTATTTTGTTGTATGGTAAATATGATCTATCAAACACGATAATCGATTCATTCCTTCCTCCTGAAAAATTAACAACAAGAGATCTTACCACTATTTTGTTGTATGGTAAAATTAACAGCAAAAAATCAGAAAGTATTCATTTAAGTTTCAATGGGAAAATTGAATTGCCATTGAAAATGCATTTGATAAAATTGATTGAATTAAGAAGAACAAAAACCCATTAAAGAGATCTTACCACCATTTTGTTGTATGGTAAATTTGATCCTCCAAACACGATAATTGATTTATTCCTTCCTCCTACAAAATCAAATTTAAACACAATAACAATCAAATGAAATCAGAAATAATTTTTATGGACTAATTTCAAATATATTTGTGTTGAATCAAATTAAAACAAAACAAAGAATCAAGAAACAATACTCCTCAATCAACTTGCTAATATATCTAATTTGAAGAACTAACACTAATCCAATAAACTCACCTTGAATGAATTAAGGCATATGCAGATCATGTTAGCCCCTCGAATCTACATGCCAACATCATCTATATGAGCTCCAAATGTTTTGTATGGCCTTGAATGTTTTTGGGTTCTGCCATGATCTCCCTTCTCTCAGTTATCAGATATCTGTACATGAGCACATAAAATGCCTACAAATATACAACACAATCAGAGCTCTTCATAGAAGGACCCAAGCCAGAGATCTCCATCACATGGAGAAAGGAGTGGGCAAACAAGCCCAAAGAAAAGAGTGGAGAAAAGGAGGATAATATGAGCAGACGATTCATACAATGATTAAAAATCGATTAAACATTTAATTTGGTTTATGAAGGATAGGGTATAACCGTATACATTAGATCGAGATAGAATCCAATGGTATAAATTGATCCGTCATAATAAGATCCCTATATTAATAAACCTAAACCAAACGGAACTGTCAAGAATGTTAGGAAGAAATTCAAATTTAGTCGTTGGATAGTAGCTACAATCCAACAGTATATTTTACTGTAAATTTTACTAATATTTTAAAACTATCTAGCAATAACGGATGTGGCAAACAAGCTTTATTTAATTATGGAGCAGACGTGGCAGATAAATTTCAAATATTATAATGGTGAATTTCTCTTTGCTTCTCTTGATTAGATGCTCTAAATTTTCCATTGTAGAAACATCCTTCATTTTAGGTTTATTTTCTAATTTAACATTGGTTTTAATCATAAAAAAATAACCATTAAGACAAAAAAAAATTCAAACTCAATGCTTAGATGTTATTATTGTTATTCCATGTTTTTTTTTAATATGATGGAATAAATTCACCACTTATCGACACCTCTCACATTCAAATTTATTTCAAAATTAGTTTTTAATGTTTAGATGTTACAAATTAGGTATCTTTCTTTCAATTTAGCACTAAAATATATCATGTCTTTAAATTTTAATTTTATAGTAATAGAATTGCTATAAAATTGAGTTATAATTGTATTAAATAGAGATAAAATTGTAATTTTTAAGTAGATTGTACTAAAATTGTACTTTTTAAGTATATTTTAGGGAATAATGTTACACTCAAAAGATATCGATAGATTTGGGGGAGGTTGTTACATTCTAACATAGTTCCAACTAACATCCTTCTCAAACATGTGGAAAACTATGGATGCAGGAAATGATTTTATGATACAAGTATATGGATTTTCTTAGTTCCCACTTCATAACTAGTTTCTGCCTTGGATGAATTATTCAAAATTCCATAGGGTCTGGTTTCTATATGACTTATATAGGGTCTCTTTAATGTTTGCATGCGGATAAACCATGTCATCCATCAATGAAAGGAAATGCACCAATGTTGTCCCATTCACTCTCAAGACTTTAATAGGAGTTTTAGTAGGGTAATGCGTGCAACTCCTTCGCTTTTAAGTATTTTTTCAATTGGTATGAATTTTATGCTTGGTGGAGGGAACACAGAGGTGTGCATGATATTATTATGGGATATAGACTAATATAAATAGCAACAGATGGGGTTGGAACCCTGTCACAAGGACCACGATGCACATGCAGAGTCTGTTATAGAGGAGAGACAGGTGTCCTCTGGTCCTACGACACAAGCAAGAACAAAAATAATTGGATTGGAAGAGACATGGGTACTCTATTCATGCAAAACTTGCAAAAGGGAAGGGACCTCAATTGCTAAATTATTCAATTTAGATAGGCTCAATACATAGCAAGTACTACAACTAAAAAATAAATGTGTTCATTATATTAACTCTAAAATGATAATACGATGTAGTCTCTCCCAACTCCTGTACCTTTCAACCTTCTAGCTTCTACAGTTCTGCCTAATTTAACCAACAATATACTCCTTGGATTATACACCAACTACAATTACTATGATCCCCTATGAAACAAGGCACTACTCACAAACTACTATTATTTTAGATAGGAACAAGATCCTATTTTTCTCAATAACATAATCACCTAGCAGCTGGTAGATCTCATGAGTGAATCGGTTGTGCATCATTGAGTAAAAATAGTGGCTCTTGAACATTTTTGAACTTAAGAGGGTCTTCGTTTAATGGTGCCTTAAAATCATTGTAGATCATTACTCCATTTTGATGGCTTAAGCATATCTACGGTGATGGTTATTTTAATCCTATGCTAGACCTAGGAAGCATCATGTGCAACATTTTCATGGATGAGCTATTGGACTCTTGCTCTTATATTGATTTTCTTCATGCTTCTATAATAGTATTTCAAAGGAAAATTTTCCAATTGCTAAATTTTTTTCATAATGGGAAAGTATCCATTGCATGGCGATAATAAATAAAATTTTCAATGGATTTAAAGTTTAGTAATTAAAAAAATCCAAACCAATAAATTAATGGAAAATGAAGTTAATGTTGTTTTGAGATGATTTTAATATGGGTGAAATTAGTTGGTGGAACTTTTACCTTCTCCCATTGGAAATTCACAATTGAAAACATGGAAAGCATAAAATATAAGTTGTTTCCTATCAATTTTGACCTAGAAACACTGAATACAATAAGTAATTCTCAGAGTCTCAGTGAAGCATAGGAGATTGAGATGCCATGTGATGTTTATTGAGATCAAGGTGAAATCCAACAAAAATATAATGTAGTTATAATTATGGATATGAATGTACAACCACAAGCCATAGATGGAGGGCATGCCAGATTGACAAAACTCTGAAGATGGATGGATCTCAGCTTTGATAAGGCATCCTATATTGACAAATATTTCAAGTTGGATGGATTTCATATTGGTAAATTTACCTTGAAATAACACATTAAAATATTTAGAAACGTACCTGCAAATAATTTGTATCTCGTAATCCTCTATTTATAACACAATGCCCAAAAATCTCTCTAAAAATGGTCAAATGGTTCCCAAGGCAACCAACTCTACATCCTCACTCTTAGACACATGGAAAATTTTGAAATTCTAACGTATGATTTCCCTATCTGTTACTTGTCTTTAACTAGGATGGTTCAACCAATTGAAAAAACCAACCATCTTTATTAATTATAATTATTTACATTTATTTTTTAGATGTGTAAGCCCAAATGAACCACAAAATCATTTTCATTGACTATAGGTTACATACACATATTAAATCCATAGGGTTGAAGAACATGTTTTACTGACTACCCTTAATATGGTAGAGTTATAACTTGAAATCTTTCTTTAGAGTTTTAAGATAAAGTACAATTAACAAGTGTTGCATGGCAGCGTAGTCCCTGCCGGGTTGAATTGGGAATAAATGCATAGGGATAGGGAAAAAATAGCGGAGGCAGATGAAAACTGCAACGGAGATGTGGCAAGCAACATGAAGCACATGTGGTATCCATGCAGTAAATGGCATGTGGCCCCTAGAGTCCCATTTATTTTTTGAAACTATATAATCTATTTTGCCATGTTCAAAATTTCTGTCTATTTTGTCTCTATATGTGCCAGCACAAAAAAAGTTATATTAAAATTAAATAAACACAATTTCTTGATATTCAACATAGTGGAAGATAAAAATCTATGAGGACATATATATAAAAGGAGATAAAAAATTGTTTTGAAATTAAATAAACACAATTTCTTGACATTCAACATAGTGGAAGATAAAAATTTATGAGCACATATATATAAAAGGAGATAAAAAATAGTTTTATTTGAAATATATCAAAAAATAATATTGTCTATTACATATTCTTGGAAATTTAAATGCGTTTGTCATATAGACTGGGATTGGGGCTCTTGCGGACCATAAGAGAAATATGTACAAGAAATAAGACTGTGGAAAGAAGAAGTGGGCGACGGTAGAGTGTAATACCTAAAAAGAATAAATTGAAAGGTATCAATCTTTGGCTAGACATTTCTATTTTAAAAAGTGGAATAACTGGATTGATAAAGAAAACAAGATGTGATCAGTATAGACTTACATTGATGTTACATATCACCCCTTTTGTTATTTGCTTGTTGATGCCTTTTTATTGCTGCCGTCAACGACTACTGGAATCGTGGCAACTGCCTGTTGCCTTTTGTCGGCGACCTGCTTCAATTCCCTCTCGAGCCATTCTTCAATGTAGCTTCTCAAGGGGGCGACGTTGATCTCATTACGGATTTTAATGTTGAAAAGTTCCTTTTCTAATTCCCTTAGATTGATAGAAAGATTACACATTTCCTGATCAATTTGTTCATTCTGTACCGAATAATTGACTAGCCAGTTGTCAATGTCATCTTCACCATATTCAAGGATGCTGTAAAACTTTTCCAAAGACAATGCCTTAAAAATATCAACCTATTTATCGAAGGCTTGCTTAGTTAAGGGAAAGGAGTTGAAGATGAAGTTGGCGTCTTGGAAGTCATTGGTCCTTCTGGCTAAGTCTATTTTGGTCAGCTTTGTGAATAATTTTTCTTTCTTTGATATGGCTTGTTCACATGATTGGACAATGAGATACAGGTTCTTCACTTTTTCTTTCCAGCATGCATTTAATTGAGTGATCCGGTTTTTGGATGGGATATCTTGTTGTATTCTTCTCATTTCTGTCATGTTGTTGACAATGGTGCCAAAAGGAAGGACCATGTCTAAATAGAAACGTTCGAGCAAATTATGTACCCTTGTTCCAATGGAATCCATGGTTTGTGATGTTTCCCACGACTTAGCAATCAGGTCCATTCTTTTCTTGATATTATTCTCCACATATCCTCTACATGATGCAAGGAGGCTGGAAGATCCTTTTAACTTGGATGCATGGGTGGCAGGCATGGCTATTGCCAAAGGACTGTCAAGCAATGACATAGGAATCAAAGCTTCTTCCAATTCCTTGACCCAGTCCTTCAGTATGGCATTCTCGACCTCAATTCCTCCAATGGAATCATCAAGAGCATCTGCGGTCGCTATGTGAAGTCAATAGATTTGGGACGACTGTATGTTCGCAAGGTTAACATCTGAACGAGATTTTCCTTTCTTATTTTTTACATCTTTTTTTTCAATAATTAATTTTTTGGACTGGCTGTAAAAAACAACGCTCTTTAACACGAAGGATTCATATTCATCAAAATTTTTGGTATCAATTATGTCCATTGGATGACTATGCTGGATCACGTCTCTGGGTTGATCAAGGTTGTGGAATACGCTATCCAAATCAGGCTCAAGTTCCATGTTCTCACTCTCAATTTCGGGCTCTTCCGCCTGTCCCACAATTTTTTTTCTCTTCTTGTCCACGGGAAGCTTGTGAGAACTATCAATTTTAGGGTGAGGAGGGTCATTATCTCCTCCTCCGTTTGAAGAATTATGAGTTGCTTTGTTGTTGTGGTGGGTCGTTGGAGCGATGCTCCGGGATGTCGTACTTTTGGGAGTGTTATGCGTCGATTGAACACTCTTCTCACCGGGGCCTTTTCCCTGTTGCTTGTACAATTCAGTGGTGCTTTGCAGTGTGTCTAGGTTGCCGACATCAGAAGCATGAGCGTTATCGTCAGTGTCTCTGTTTTCAGTCAGGTGTTTTTTGAAAAAAGAATTGTCGAAGCCAAGTGTTTGTAAATGTTCTAAATTTTTTTTATTAGGGTCGAACCCTCTTAGGCTTTCAACATATCTTAGGTTCAAGTTGTTGAAATGGGATACAAATTCGTTAATTTTGTTGACGTTCCTCAACACGAAGTCTCTGACTTTCCAAGGCAGAGGAATGAACTACTTTTTTCTCTTCTCTTGGAATAGATGCAACCATTAGTTGTATTGCCTTGATGTTTTTGTAACAAACATTCTGTCTGTAATGTGACATGGAAGGAGAGCAGGTTTTTCCTTGGAGCCAAAAATCCTTATCATAGTGTAATTATCCATATGTTCAAGTGCCCCCTTCCTGTCCAAAAACTTGGTTGCCTGGTCAGATATGGGGGGAACATCTTCTCCTAACAACAAAACTTTGAAAACAGACACAAAGCCATTAAAAACCTCATAAAAATAGTGGGAGGCCTTGTGCTTCCACAAGGCCTGGTACCAGAACGTTACTGGGTCGAATTCCCAGTTTACCTCCTTGGACAGAGATAGTTTTGGAAATTGGAAACAATGCGCTATCGCAAAAACCAAGTAGGATGACATATAAAATTTCTTCTCCTTTTTGAAGCTTGATAATTGGGAACAAATTTCATGGGAAATTAGCTTGCCCCAATAAAAAATGGTTTGTTCCTTGACTGTGAAATACAAAATATAAAGAGCCATGCGGGAATTAGTTGCTGTGGACTCCTATCCCGTTATTCTTGTAAACAACTATGCAATTTCCCATAATGGATTTCTAAATGAACTAACCTGCAAGCTTGTGATATCTTCAAAAACTGCCATCGGGTCTTCTAGGAACTCGAGCAAGAGGTCCAACCCGTTATTATTCTTTTTTAGGAACTACTTGGAATCTTCTCCTTTGAAAGTCAATGTTGGATCCGACAATCTTAACATTTGGCGGAAGACCTGAGGTGACAAAGAAACAGAAGAGTGGTCCTGCGGTGGAATAATTCTTTGGCCTGAAATATATTTATCGACGCACTAAGAGACCAACTCCTTACAGTAAAAAACTTCAGGGACATAGCCTGCACGAGCAATCTTAGAGGTCCAAATTATTTCGTTCTGGGCGGCAGGGATACGTAATAAGAATATGCCCTGGACCACTGGAAGTTCCAATCCTCGCGCCCGAAGATGTTCACTGTATCTCCATAGAACTGTTGTCGCGTTGATGCCATCGATTTATGAGAATGTTCGTTTTCTCTAGAAGATGGTTGAAATGAATAGTTGGAGGCGATAAGATAACCCTCCGGAAATGTTGGTTCAATACTTATGAATGGGAAATCTCCTCGAGCCTTTCGCTCATTAATGACAATCTCTACGGGTGTTGCATGATGAGATGTTAGTAGTAAAGCTTACTTATTGCATATTTAGAAGTGAGAAGGTGGCGGGTACGATGAAGAGAAATTAAGGATTGGAGGTTTCTTGAAAGTGCCAACCTAGCGACGTGCGAACGACATTCCATGATTTTGAAATCAACACTCGGAAGGGATAATATAACCCTCCACAAATCTTGGTTTAATGCGTATTCTCCTCGAGCCTTTCGCTCATCAATGAAAATATATACAGTTCCTGCACGATGAGCTGTTAGAATTAAAGCTCACTAATTGCATATTTAGAAACAAGATATATATATAAACATTTTTTTATTATAGACAAGTGCGAAGGTGACAAAGACGGGGAAGAGAAAGAAAGGAATGGAAAGGTATGAAAAGCGGTCGGATGAGATTCAAAATAGGGTTACGGGGGATACTTAAGAGAGGTGAGTGTCCAACGGACAAATTTTATGTCTCATAATTTTTGACTGCAAAACATGTAAAACGAAAGAGAGCATGATGGGGCAATTCAACGATCGATTTGTACATTTTTGGAATTTCGGGAAAGTGGCTAAGTATGGAATAGGGAAACGGTCGGTTGGACTCGTTTTCAGAATTAAGGATTGAAGATTTCATGAACACGCCAACCTGACGACGCACAAATGACATTCCATGATGTTTGAAATTAACACTCAGAAGGGATAATATAACCATCCAGAAATTTTGGTTTTATGCATATTAATGGGAGATCTCCTCAAATCCTGGTTTGGTATTAACGCTTGCTAATTTCATACTTAGAAATAAGACCTTATATATATGTATATATACAATATTTTTTATTATAAATAAGACTCTTTTATATATACATAAGTATGAACAACAGTCGTACGGGCTTGAAAGTAGGGTTGCAAGCGATACGGAGGAGAGGTGAGTGCCCGACGGTCAAATTATATGTCTTTATAATATATAGATAAATATCTATATATCTATCTCTCTCTCTCTCTTTATATATATATATATATATATATATATATATATATATATATAAACAATATTTTTTATTATAAGTAAAAAAGATGGGGCAGTCCATCGGACAGTTTGTATATTTGCAGAATTTCGGGTGCTGTTTGCAGGTCATGGAACAATGAAAGGGCAATTTTGAGCCCGCCTGTTTGGGAACCCACAATCGAAAAAGTGGGTATGAAATAGGAAAACAGTCGGTCGGACTTGTTTTTGCTAATATATTGAAATTTGTAATAGATATCCCATTACCTGGAAAGATCTTTTCTGCATCTATATCACGGAATTCCGGGTGCTATTTGCAGGTTGCAAAACAATGAAAGGGAAATCTTGAACCCGCCTGCCCGGTAGGCTGCAAGTGAAAAAGTTGGTAAGTATTTGTAATAGATATCCCATTACCTGGTAGGATATTTTCTGCATGTTTATGTAAAAGTTGTCTTGGAACAATTATTATGACGGTCTCCTCGAGGCATGGTGAGTTGTTAGCATTAAACCTCAGTTATTGCATACTTGGAAAGAAGTGCAAAGGGCGCATATGAAACAACGATTAGGAATTCTATATTTCTTGAACCCGCCAATGCGATGATCCGTGAAAGAAATTCGAAGAAATGGCGAAATATGGAAAGTGGATGGACGGGCTTCAAAATGGGGTGACAACATTTTCAGAGGAGACGTGAGGACTCGACGGTCAAATTGTATGTCTCAAAAGTTTTCATTGCAAAATGTGTACCGCGGAAGAGGGGATGATAGGTAGACTGTGTAATATGGAAGATGGTATGATGTGAGAGTCCGGTTGTAAATTTGTATATCATGGAAGTCAGGGTGCTATTTGTAGGTCACGAAACAATAGAAGTGAAATCTAGAGCTCGCCTACCTGGGAATCTGCGGTTGGAGAAGTGGCTGGGTATGGAATGGGGAAGTGGTTGGTCAGAGTCGCGATATAAAAGCATGAGTACAAATGTGAACCCGCACAGCTAGACATTTTTAGAAAAATGACTAAGTAATGAGAAAGATAAAGTACAGGGAAAAGAGAAACGAGAATTTGGTTAAGTATAGAAGACGAGAAATAAGAGTTAATATATTCACATCTGTAATAGATATCCCATTTCCTGAACAGATCTTTTCTGGATGTTTCTGGAGAATTTATATACTTATTGCATATACTTGGAAAGAAGTGCGAAGGTGGCGGGCACAAAAAACAACGACTAGGAATTGGAAATTGTCTGAACCCGCCAACCCGACAATCCGTGAAAGAGATTGCAAGAAATGGTCGTGGAAAGTGATCAGACGGGCTTCAAAATAGGTTGACAAGGGTTCCTGAGAAGATGTGAGACCCCGATGATCAAATTGTATTGATCAAAACTTTTGAGTGCAAACTGTGTAACACAGAAGAGGGGCTAATGTAGGAGTTCGGAAGTCAATTTGTATATCGTGGAAGCTGGGGGGCTGTTTGCAGGTCAAGAAACACTGGAAGTGCACTCCGCCTGTCCGGGAATCCGCAAGCAAAAAAGTCGGGTAAGTATGGAATTCGAGGCGCAAAAGAGATTCCAAGAAATGGTGAAATATGGAAAGTGGATGCATGGGCTTCAAAATGGGTTTACAATAGTTCCCCAGAAGACGCGAGGACCCGAAGGTCAAATTGCAGGTCTCAGAACTTTCATGTGCAAAATGTGTATCACAGAGAGGGTATGATGTGGGAGTGCGGCAGTAAATTTGTATATCGCGGAGGTCCAGGTGCTGTTTGCAGGTCACAGAACAATGGAAGTGCAATATAGATCCCGCCTTCCCGGGAATCCCTGATCTGAAAAGTGGCTAGGCATCGAATGGCTAGTGTTCGGTTAGAGTCGCGATATAAAAACACGAGCGCAAATTTGAACCCGTGAGTCTGCCAACACACGTATTGAGACATTTTCGAAAAAACAACTAGGTAACAAGAAAGAGAGAGTAGAGGGGAAAAATAAATTGGAATTTGGTTAAGTATAGAAGAGGGAAAAGAAGGTCCAATATATTCAAATCTGCAATAGATATTCCATTTCCCGGCAAGATCTTTTCTGTATGTTTCTGGAGAAGATGTATACATATTGCATATACTTGGAAATAAGTCTGGAGGTAGCGGGCACAAGAAACAACAACTAGAAATTGGAAATTTCCTAAACCTGCGAACTTGATGATCCGCGAAAGAGATGTCAAGAAATGGTCAAGTGTGGAAAGCGTTCGGAGGAACTTCAAAATAGGGTGACAAGGGTTCCCGAGGAGATGTAAGGCCCTAACTATCAAATTGTATATATCAGAATAGTTCAGTGCAAAATGTGTAACACAGAAGAGGGGATGATGTGGGAGTCCAGAAGTAAATATGCATATCGCAGAAGCCAGAGTGCGGTT
>ML829345.1:46657-59621 GCA_009831015.1 Picea engelmannii | reverse complement strand
AAACACTTGTACCTCCCAAAAAATATATATCATAGTGGTATATAAGTTTTCAAAAATAATATCATGTGATTATTGTCTTGAAAAATGCATCAAATGTCAATGTAGAAATGTTATCTTACAAACCTAAATAGATCTGAAATAATATTCTATTTATTTATTTTGTCTTCCTTTGTTTACTTCCCTCTGAAAGAGCATCTCTATGCTTAAGTAAGTCTTGATCAATAGATTTATTTTCTTCCACTTTCTCAATCTTAGGGTGCATATCATTAAAAATGATTTTTCTTTTATTACTTTCAGTTTGAGCTGAAGGTTGATTTGATTGCATTAATGGGGATTCAGATGACTCAGAGTTTGGGGAATTTGCAGGTTGTTTTTCTCTATCCATTTGAGGTTCTACGGGAAACACTTTATAGTTTCTAGGAACTTGGACATAATGGGCAATACAAGTAACATATGCAACATGAGACATATACTGCATAGGAGGTGGTGGTGGAAACAAGTTATCGGGCCATTGAACTATGCTAGGAGGATTTGCGGGAATGTTCTCCCAGCAATTATTCGCTGGCTACATAGGTGGTTCGGAAAAATCAACAGTATTCGGGTGAGGTTGTAGAGGTGGATCAATAGGAGTTTGGGGTGGTGGCAAGGTAGGATGTCTAAAAAGGTTCAAGTAGCCAGTTTGCACCAGTTGATTGAACTTTTCAGAGTTGGCATCAAAGTATATTGATAATCTCATCCTTGTGTTTCTTCCTTGCTACCCAAAAACATTGGACACTCTTCCTCTTCGGCCCTCGTTACCTCTGTTTCCACTGCAGTTACTTCCATGACTGAAAAAAACTCATCTCTATGCATCAATATTCCAATTAGTAAATATACAAGACAATATATAAAACATCTAATTCAGTTTTTCTTTCAAATGACATAGCTATGGCTCTGAATAATACAAAATAATCAAGCATGCAAAGGAGCAGGGAATGAGAATGAAAGAAAACAGGGAAGCAAAACCATAATCTGACAAACAACTCTCTCATTACTTCTTGTTTTAAAACCTCTTAAGTGTACATTCATTTACCAAATTTCTTCATATGAACAATCATTTATTTATTTGAACATGGGAAATGAATGAAAATGAAATAATAAATGACAGAGGAATAATGCCAAGGGAGTTGTAATTTGGGAAAAATGTTATAGGATGATAGGAATGCATGTAGAATTTCGTGTTCATTATCCATAAACAACCAGTCAACTTTGTTCATACCTTGTATCACTTCCATTTTTGTAAAGTTCATTTTAGAACATTCATGAGCCATTTTCCACAACATTCAAGTATGCCCAAAATATCTCTTATTCATACAATCCTTCCAAATCAAAAACCAAAAAACAAATTGTTCATATATCTCCTTTTTTACCTCTTTTAATCAATCACATAAATAGGGGGGAGGATGTTATGAAATTTAAATGAAATATGATCTAAGAAACTTGGGAATAATGCCTAGAAAGTGATAAATCATGTGGGGAAAATGCCCAATTTATGTAAAAGATAAACTTTTCGTATATTAAACCTTTAATTTTTTTTCCACATGTATTTCCCTTTTTAACTTTAATGACTCAAACCTTGCATCAAACTATCTGAATGCCAAACTAATAATGACTTCAACCAAACTAATAATGACTTCAACCAATACTTTTCAATGCAAACCCAACTCTCTACATTATGATCATTCGATATTGTTTGCAAAAACTGGTATCAGATTTAGAATTATAATCGAAATAGGATGGCCTCAATATTTAAATATTGAATAGGATGAATGCTGAATTATGACTTTTATTTCCAACCAACTACTTATTTTGTCGATTTACAAAGGGTTCAAACCAAATCATAGATATAAATTGTATGAAGATCCAAACTGAACCAATAATCATAAGAAACTTTTAAAATCTCATTGATACCATACCATCTATGGTTCAAATCAAAGAGACAATGGGTACTCAAGTAGCCCAAACGTTACAACCAACAAGAGAACCAATGGTCGTGTAGCCACATCAACGAATTGAGGAAGTGCCCATCACGTGCTATCCATAACTTGTTATAAACCAAAAACAAAACAAGCCACAACTATGATATAATCATAAGCTTCAAATCCGAGATTTTAAACGTTTTCAAAGAGAATGGATATGGCCATAACATATATGGTTCATTTCGAATCATATGCAACAAGTCTTTTATATGAGCAGGGTTCAAACTTGTTATCGCACAAGTTGTAGGTTGGGCAAATCCCGACCCAACCACCAAAATGGCGACAACTTTGAGAACACCTACCCACTGTCACCTTAGGCAAGTATTCTCGTCACTTTAGAGATGATAGAATCACCTCAAGGGGGGAATCCCGGTGACCCTAGGGGGAAATGAGATGGAAAGCGAGATGTATGAATGGAAGACCCTATAGGTCAAGTTACTAAATGGAAGAATGCTTGAGAATGAGTCTCAAGAGAGTTTTAAGGTCGTCAAGTCCTTGGGTACTTGTTGAGAGTGTTTGTACCTGCCCGAGACACAAGAAAAACCAATTGTATGCAGTATATGTTACGTGGACAAGAAATTTAAGCTTGTTGTCCCTAATTGTAGCAATAAACAAAAATATATATCAGAAATGAAATCAAGTAACTACTGCAGATTGAACCACTTAAAGCATCAAATATTAGTTGAGGTATAAAGCATAAGACATGTAGATAAGTTCTCAAAACTTTAGCACAACTTTAATGGTATTAGGTGGTTGTTATGATAAGTTTTCATAGTGTATTTATAACAACCAAGTGGTTGTAGAAATGATTTGCTACAACATAAAATTTTAACCATGAAATTAACCAAGTAATCTAACGAAAAGTTTACCAATTAGCAGCACAATGAAAATAATGGGTTACCAATAAATTTCCACGGTCAAAATGCAAGTTAAAGGCAAGTAAATAAGATGTGTTGTTGCAGCCCTAATGGTTGTATCTTTTAAGTTGTTGTATCTCCAAGAATACTAAGTGAACTAGGACACCCTGGAGGCTTTAGCAACCTCAAAGCATCCACAAAAGATTCCAACTTGGACAAGATTGATATCTCACCAAAACACGTTTACCGAGGGAAACAATTTATTTCTCCAATGCAAAATTTCAAATTATTACCATTAAGAATTGGGTGAATGGAGTCTCTAAAACATAAGTTAGATCAAGAAAAACCCTAGGGATGTAAATCCTCTTACTCCCTAGGGTATCCCAATCCAAACTAGGGTAAATCTAGGAGGGTGCACACACTCCTACTTCTCCTAGCAACCCTTGCAAGAAATGGATTGTAAACATAAAAAATAAAATGAAGCTTGATGGAGGGTGTATATAACATACTCCTCCTAGGGTTTCAACCAATAATGACCAAGAAGAAACAAGAAATAACTAACAATTGCAGATTTTCCTTACTAATTCAAGAAAGATGCAAGATCAAACCCTAGTTCACCAAGCAATTACCATTCAAGAGAAAGTAAAGAAGCCTCCAAGAGGTTCGCACCACCTTAGCTCAATAATTCACCAAGAGATATTACCAAAATTCATTTTCAAGAGAGAGAGAGAGACCAAAAAATACCCCCAAGTATGGCGGAAATTTTAGCCAAGTATCTTTCTCCACATGAGAGAGCTATGTTAGGAAATGAGATTCACATGATCTCTATTTATACAAAAATCTTGAAACATATTTTATCCACTTAACAAGGTTAAAACATAAGATAAGGGGTTAACAACCCTTATCTTACTCCTTGAACCTGTTATCCCCTACACTAGGGATAACTAAGGAGATCATGTCTCGAGGCCCACAGTTCCTAGACATGGAGTGCCGAGAGCCATATGACTTGAGCATGGGCCCCTCTTTTCTTCAGTGGTGCCCATTTATCAACAACAACAATATCCATCCCACCAACCTGGTCTTGAAGTAGCAGTAGGTATTGCTCCATAAGGTAATGAGTTTCCTCCTAAACTGAAAGGGGTTTCCTATTAAGGTTACAGTGATAGGTCACCCCCTTGTTATTCCAATCTTGCCTCACTTGACTTGGTATTTGAGCAAGTATATATTGTGCGATAACAAAACCAAATAATAATATTTAATTTTTACTTTAACACAATAGAAAACCTAAAATTAAGATGACGCCACCCCTTTAGGGGACGTTTTGACGCTTTGAGTAAGTCATTGGAGAAGAGAATGGAGGTCCTTGAGGATTCTTGATCCTCCTCATCATGTGCTAGGGTCAATCCATGTCTCCTCCAGTCAAAATATGCCAAGTGTCAATGTGCAATAACTACATTACCATCAATCCCCCTTAAGCATAACATTAAGCCTCAAAAGGTGGAATTTTTTCCTCTCATATGAAAGGCATGTCTCTGTGATTTGGTGTGTGGGCCTACAACATCCAACCTGTGGGCTCCTTGCCCCATGGAAGCCCAATCTAGGCTTGTTCTCCCAAAACTAGCCTTCAAGCAAGGTCCTGCAAAATAAAGGGTATGCCCTCCAAAGATCTCAAGTCAAAGATATCATGAAAAGTGAAAACCACATCTAATAAGAAAGACACCTAAACATGTGCATCAAAACTACCTCATCAAATTAAACAAATGCTCAAAATCCATATACAATTGACCAAGTTTAAGTGTGGGAGGGGTGTCATAAAATTCCTATTGGGTAGACCAAAACCCTCAAGTAAGGGATGCTCCCAAGGATGGCCCTTCAAGGTTATGTAGTGGATGATGAGGTGGAAGGAGTTTATACTTCATAGGTCGATGAGTTTCATGACATAGAAGGGCTCACATTATCTCATTTATGGGTGCCTTTGTAGAGGGTCTGTGGCACCTTCATTTTCGATGCACTTTTTCCAAGCCCATCTTCTTTCCATTATTTCTCGTTATTTTTTTATTTTTGAAGGACATTTTCCTGGCTTGGTGTCCAGATAATGGCAGTGTCATTCAAAAATACCTCACGAAAAAGAGAAGGTTGGTTTGTGATGAGACCCCCTTTCTCTTAGTTGTGTAACTGAGAGCCACTACCCTGGCTTGGTGACCAAATGATGGTAATGTCATACCACTAAATACCCATGATAATGATAGGTTGGCTCGTGATGATACCTCCCATCCTTCAACTAACCCCTTAAGCATTCACTATTTTTTTTTTTGTAGGTCCCCATTTCTTATAGAGAATTGCTTCATTACTTTCTCTGGGACCCTTGGGCGAAGCATTTGGAAGGTCTATATTTAGGATTTTATCTTTTTTAGCCAACAACATGTTGGTTGTGGAGTCCGATTATCTTCCTGATGCAGAGGTCTTTGTTTTCAGTCGTGTTTATACCCCATGAAGACTTTACACCCCAGAAGAATGTACACTCCTCCACACGGGGGAGTGCAAGGGGGGGGCTTTCCCTTCTTGCGGGGTCTGGGGGTAAGCGGGCCCCCAGAAGAAAAATTGCCTTATAAATGTATATTGCAATTTCATAGTAAATCTGGACCGTTCATTATAAGGTCGCATATCTGACGGTAGAAGTTATGTTAGGGTTTTTTTCCCTAGAAGGAAACCCTCTTTTATGAGGGAAATGTATTGTGGCTATGTATCATTGTGAATATTGTATTCTGAGTGAGGAGACTGTGAGAGAAAGAAGAGGAAGTTACAATAGGTGTGTTGTAGTTTGTATCCATTCATTTGTTGGATAATAATAAAGGAAGGACCTAGCAATTTCTCTGGTGGACGTAGTCCACACTGGGTGAAACACGTATATATGTGTCTTTATTGTATTGTGTATATTCTATGTTTTATTTCCGCATTCATTTTATTTTATTGCTCTGCAATCTTGTTTTTCTAACAACTGGTATCAGAGAGAAAGGTAACTCGCGGAAAAATAGGGTTCCTAGTTCGAGTGGGAGAAATGGCAGAAGATGGAAAGTTTAGGGCCGATAAATTTAACAGCCAAAACTACCATTTATGGAAGATGCATATGGAAGATTATTTATATTAGAAGGATCTATTCCTACCATTGGGTGGAATAGAAAAGAAGCCAAAGACCATGAAGGACGAAGAATGGGAGGTTCTTGATAGAAAGACACTATGAACGATATGACTGAGTCTGGCAGTGTCGGTGGCTTTAAATATTTCGAAAGAAAAGACAATGGAGGAGCTGATGGATGCATTGGATAAATTGTATGAAAAACCCTCGACGTTCAATAAGGTATTTCTAATGAAGATATTATTTAATATGAAGATTTCAAAAGGCGGGTCTCTTGCAGATCATTTAAATGAATTTAATACGGTTACTAATCAACTAAGTTCGGTAAAATTGGACTTTGATGATGAGGTCAGGGATCTTATAATCTTGTGCTCATTGCCAGAAACATGGAACGACTTGGTCATGGTTGTAAGTAACTCTGTCGCTAGTTCAAACACTTTAAAATTTGATGATGTTGTTGGTGCTATCCTTAGTGAGGAAATGCGACGGAAAAACACAAGTGATACATCAGGCAATGCGTTAAACATGAAGAATAGGGGAAGAAAAAAGGATAGAGGAAAGGGCTCAGGGAACCACATGAATTCTAGGAAGGGAAGATACAAATCCAGACTTGGAAAGATAGAGTGCTGGAATAGTGGGAAGAAAGGACATCTGAAGAAAGACGACAGAGCTCCAAAGAAACAAAGAGATGAACATTAGGAGAAGAATCAAGAAGCAAATGTAACAGGTGATGTGTTACAAGATGCTTTGATTCTTTCTGTAGATAATATTTATGAGTCTTAGGTAGTAGATTCAGGGGCTTCATTTCATGCCACACCCCATAGGAAACATTTTCTAGATTATGTTCAAGGTGATTTTGGAGAGGTTCATTTGGGTGATGATGCACCATGCAAAATTGTCGAAATGGGAAAGGTAAAAATAAAGAAAAGAAATGGAAACCAATGGTTGTTGAAAGAAGTAAGACATGTTCCACATATAAGGAAAAATCTAATTTCAACAGGGCAGTTTGCAAGTGAAGGTTGTATATCCATATTTACAGATAATGCGTGGAAGGTCACCAAAGGATCATTGGTGATAGCAAAAGGAGAGAAGGTAGGTACATTGTATTTATGTACTGGTAAAACTGAATCTTCTATCTCTTTAGCTTTTACATGAGTGATACAACACTGTGGAATCATAGGCTTGGACAAATTGTTGTGAGGGAAATCCCCCTACGGACTAGCAAATAGAGTTCAGACTTTGCATGCAGATATGACCGAAGAGAAACTACTTCCTACCTTCATCCCTAAATTTAAATCCCCTTTTCTTAGTAAATGCATGGAAAGATCAACCTACCTCGTTCCTAGCGTTTGATGTCGATCCTCCGTTGTACTTGATTACTTGTTCGCAATACTCCTTCCAAAGATGACCTGCATCCAAGACAAGAAAAAACTATGCATGCATCCTACTTATATACTAACGGGTTAGAAATCCAAACATATACTTAATCAAACTATAAAAAGTTCATGAATTGGGACGAGAAAAACATTTTCTTTATTACTTTGAATGAGTCAACTTACAAAAGTTGAGACGGGCCACCACTCCGCGAAACTGATCCTGGGGTCCTCTTCTACTGTCGTCCAACTGCTTTGATTTGAATCTCCTTTGGCACAAGGAAAGGCTAAAGGGTTGGGACAATGGGAATACGTAAATGGGCAAAGTTTCTTTGCTATATTTTTCCTCTTCCAAATGGGACCCCTACCTCTTCTTTTATAGGCTAGAAGGAGCTAGGTATTTGGACGAACCCCCGGGCATGCATGGCCAGGAGTTTCAGTTAACTCACCCATAGCTTTTGTGTTCTGTCGACAACTTTCCTTTTTTCGTGTTTTTGTTGGTCCACACGGGCTGTTTTGGGTCATCCAGTGTGTACACGCGTGCAGTAATGGAGTAGGGTGCGTGGGCCTTAATAAAAGAGGATTTTCAAGGAGTTGTTCAACAGTTCTTTGGTAAAGAAGGGATATGCGTTGGCCTGATGCCAGGTAAGCATGTGTGGTGAAATTTAGGGTTATAATAGATGCCCCCCTAATGTGTGAGGTCAGAAGAGCATCTGATGGCCGAAATACATTACCAATCTTTACTGATGTGACAAACGATTGAGCCCAAGGATTAGGAACTGGGAGGTGTCGTCTGCAAAATAAAAAATGTCTCACCGAGGCGGGCATACCCATGCTCGGGATAAAATAGAATCATGGCTACCAATCAAATACACTGTAGATCCATGTAAAATAACTATAAATAATAGCCGTGAACAATACACAACGAAGCTACATCTCAAAATAAAAAAGATATACATATAGAGTATCCATCTTCCAGAAGCTGATTCGGCCTGATGGCTGGAGATGAGATCTTCAGAGCTCGAGCAACAACTTCAAAATCTTCAAAACTCAGGTAGGAGTGTAATATGAGTGTACGAATGCACTACCCAGAGGTCTTCGACGACTCGTCGGTCATGGACTTGATAATCTTGATGATCAAACTGAAGGTTTCAGTGATTTCGAACAAGGACTTGATTGGATGTTCAGGATGGTCGGGTATGAGGACAAGAGACATATTGCAAAGGGGCCGACTCAGGCTTGGTGACAAACTTCCCTTGTATAATATCATGACAAATGATGAGACTCAGGCAACATGGAATTAATCATAAGTCTACGAAGCAGGAGGCAACACAAACTCTCCATATGTTTGGAAGGATAACCAAATGGTGGAGGACACAACTCTATATAGCGAGAAAAGATTCCTAAGGTCGTAGTACATCCTATAGTCTGATGAAAAAACAGACATATATGCTTTATCCAAGGGCGACTCATTATGCTACCAATAAAGAAAATACTTTTTCCCTTCTCTTTTTGGGGTATATTTGATTTTTGTTTTTGTTTTGTTCTTTTCAATAATTGTGGAAAAAAGAATAAAGGAATATTACGTTACAAAGGAGGAACGAGTGTTGCAAACATACAAGATCAAGGCACAAGGACAAGACTGATGTTCTAGTAGAATGATACTCGAGAAAAATCCTCCGGGGGCCAAAGGTGTTAAGATGCAGAAGGAAACTGTTACAAGGCTGGTGTATAAGGTATGCAAATGTGGTTAACAAAACACACAATGGTAATGTCCTTTGATGTAAGTTTAACGAGCCCAGATAAGGTAAGCTCGGTGGTTTTTCATATTTAGAGAGTCTAAAAAAACATAAAAGGAACTCCATTGGGGTACCTTTTTCGAAGGTAGTCTAGTCAGTTCGAAAAAGGGGTAAACTAGCACCAACAAGACGTCTATTCAAAACCATTTTAACGAGTGTGATAAAGACAAGATCACTTGGCCATTTTTTCATTTTTAAGGAATCTGAAAAAAGCTTAACTATGGAATCCGTCAACAATGTTCTTCTGGACCAATTTTAACGAGTGTGAAAGAATAAGGTCACTCGACAATCTTTTCAATTTTAGGGAGTCTGAAAAGAGCTTAACTATGGACTCCGTGGGGGTTCCTTCTTCATAAGTTTAGTCCCTCAGGCCCGAAAAAGGGATAAAATTATACCTGAGAGTACTCTTTTATAGAGCTGAAGTTCCATAGAGTATACGTTTGTTCGTACAGTTGACCGTACGAACCAAAAAAGGGGTAAACTACCGCCGGACAAACGTGACTTCAAAATTCAGTTTAACGTGTGTGAAAGGCCACAAGATCGCTCGACAATCTTTTCATGTTTAGAGGGTCTAAAAAGGGCTTAAAAGAAGACCCGTTATTTTTTGGGAGTCCTGAGGGTTAGATCAAGAGCGAAGAAGAATCATGCAAATGAGGTTCAAACTCATATTTAGGAATACTATAAGGACTCCCGAGCCTACAGTGTTTTAGAGATGGCACGGACACCATAAATAAACCAGGACCTACCTAGGGCATCCATGTTCTGGTAAGCTCTACCGCCAAGTTGCGACACTTCTAAAGAAGATATGATGGTTCCATGTCACAACTTGATGGGATCGATCATATGACAGAGGAAAAAGACAACGAGACACAAAAGTCGGGGTAGTAACCTAACCTATATGCTCAAGTTGATTCTTGGAAAAAAATTCATGGACCGTCAAAATTTCCTCAAAACTCAAAAAAAAATGTCCCAATACCCGATCAAATACCTCCCATATAACTCATGAATCACTCTAAATGGTTTTTGGTATAAAGAAAATGATAAGGGAGGCCAAAAAAGTGACAAAAAGAGGCCAAAAAGTCTATAAATAGAAGCTGGCAACTCATTATCACCATTACTGATTTGGAAATTGACTTTGGAGCCAAAAGACCCCCTTTGATAAAAACGGTGATTTTGAGAGCTACAGTGGACAAAACGAACTTCCACTTGGACCAAGTAAGTACAAACTCCCCTATCTAGCTATTCAATTCTTTATTTTTGATTTTCATTTCATATTTTGGGTGGGAGTCGACCTTTAAAAGGTCGGCCCTAGGTCTACGCGGGCTGTCTTTGGACAGACCGCGTGTACACTCGGGCAGAGTAAAACCTGCCCGCGTGGACCCCCCCTTTATCGACAAAAGAACCAAATAGCACTCACTCACCCTCCTGAACTTTGTTGTGTTGGCAAGATGTATGTCCACTGGAGGGAAAGGGAGCATGAAGAAGTTAGTGAGTTGGTTGCGGGAGATCCGAATGCCATGGTCGCGTTGATGCAGTGTGGTTTACTAAAGTTCTTCCTGTATTCGTTTATGCGAGTGCAACCGAGGCTACTGAATTCCTTGGTTGACTATTGACACCCTGATGCAGAGGCCTTCATGCTAGAGGGGCAATCATAGGTGCCCACCACCGAGGATATCTACTTTTTGACTGGCCTCTCAAGGAGAGGGGAACCAGTCAATTTCAGAACATTTCCAGCGGGGCTGCATAACATAGCAGAACTGATAGCCCGCACTGTGAGGCTGGGACAAACCGTTTGAGCTCCCAGGTGCCCATAAGTAATATTACTAACCTATCGCTGCAAGCGATATTATTTCTTATTGGGTGGATTACCGGTTCAACAGCCTTGCATCAGGCATCCCGTGCATAGATGAACTGTGTTATCCAATGCTTGAATGCACAAATTTTTGATTGGAGTACCACACTACTAGAGTGTATGAAGAGGCAATTGACAGATTTTCGTCAGTGGACACAGAGGAACTTCGGGTTCGAGACGATTTTGTGTTCATTCTTTTTCAAGAGAGTTCCGAGCTTTAGTCCTCGAGAAGTGGTACGAGGACATCAGGCCTCTTTTCCTGCTGTATGTATATGGGCAGTATTACTGTCGTGACAGGGTGGTGGAAGGACCAATGAGTCCTTCGATGATGACTTTTTTGCATGGCTGTCACGGTAGATCCCTGTGATTGAGAATTACCCATATGCAGGGATAGACTTTTCTAGAGATCCTGAGATACTCGTGCCTCCTGGTGAGGAGCGAGGGGAGATGGGTAAGTCTCCACCTTTGTAGTTTTTTTGTTGTATATGTAATTTTTATGTCATTTTTGTTATATATATCATTTTTTTTAATATGCCAGAGTATTTGATGGATATATGTTTGTTGCATGTAGATGTGGGACCAGTGTGACCTGTCGACTATGCACAGAACATGCGTCGTCCTCGGCCAGAAGCCGCAGCTGCTGCTGTCGGGGGACTAGCAGTAGCAGGAAACCTCCTAGCCGGGGAGGCTGAGAGGGTACTTAGACGAGTTGAGAGGTGTTAGCACTCTGTAATTTTCCCAAGGCTGTGAGGCAGTCACAGAGGCAACATCAAAACCACTTCGAGTCTTGGATCTAGCCATCCAAGACTCAGAGAGGGATCTCTCTGTCTAATATAGCTTTGTTTGAGGAGGTATTAGGCTAGTTATGAAGAACATGGGTTGGGGTTTTTAAATGACTGTTTTGGAACAACAAGGAGGGCCATTGGGCAAATGGGGTCTGCACTTTAAATAAGGTGATTCACGCTCAGATATGGACAAAGTTCTTTCACAGGGAAATGTAGCAACAATATTGGATCGAATTGAGTTTTAATGGTATGGATTTGAGGAAGATTTAGGGGAGATAAAAACCAAGAACAGGAGCAACTAAGAATTCCTGAACTAAGCTTTAGCAGAAAACATAAAGATTATCAAAAGCTCAGAGGCAGAGTATCTGCTGATAAATTCTTCTTCTATTACTTTCCTTTTGATAATAAGAACTGAAAACAAACATAATGATCACAGGAAAAACATTAAACAGAGGAAAACACCACCAATATCACCACACAAGAATACTGTAAAAGAAATATGTTCATTGCTGATCAATCATTAAAAATTACAGAGACATTCCCTGGCTAAACACATCCCACAGTCTCGCAAAGGACCTCACAGGTCGAAACCTTTTACATTAAAATCATCTCAATAAATAGGTTATATCACCTCATCAAGTTACGAGAGTCGGTTTAACCACCTCGGCCAAAAATAGCCACCACTCCCACAAAATTTGGAGTTTTCTGCCATGAAAGACGGACCGTTTTTCTGCGAAAAAGGGGTCCGATCAGACATGATTTTCTCTTCAATGATGACACCTGGGAGAAAAATGAAAGAGTTTATTGTATATGGGCATGTTCTGGACAAAAACCTCTTTCGGTTTCACCAAATTCGTCCCCATCTGGCCGTAACAGCTCCTGCAAGATCGAGACTGAAATGGACAATTGAAAATATGGAAAAATAGGCCTCGGAGATGTCTTTGATTATATCTGTTCATAACTCCGTTGCAAAAACTAAAAGAGGTTTTTGTTCCTCAACCCGTGATGAGAAAAAACCTCTCTCGGATTTTCAAAATCCGTCTCCGTTTGCTCAGAATATCCTCCCGAAGAAGACATGGCAACACAGACAAATATTGGCAAAAATTGGGGAAAGTGTTTTTTTGCGTGGTAAGCGGTATTCCGG
>ML829345.1:24560-35572 GCA_009831015.1 Picea engelmannii | reverse complement strand
AAAGAAGGAACGATGCCATGTGGTCAGAACGAATGACCGTCGAAAGCAGTGAGGAGAGTAGGTGATGGAGACAAAACGGGATGGCCAATGGCCTTCCAACATGCCAATGACATAACACATGTCGAGGCACCCTCATCAACCACCGTGCAGAAGATATTTCGAGTAAAATTTTTCGTGGGATAAGCCACTACTATCTGAAACGCTACGTGGTAAGGTAGGCGAGGTTTTAAGTCGGTTGTATCTAACATGATGGTACCCAGATTAGAAGTCTCAGTAGAGTCCAAAGTGGTTAACAAGGCTTTCCTCTGAGAAGGGCATCTTTGGAGGACCTCCAAAGCAGACATCGCACAAGGGGGTTGTGATAAATCCTCCACCACAGAGTAGTTCTGGGCGGCCCTTGCGTTTGGGTTATGAGAATCTTTTTTAAATGCACCTTTTGGAATGCATGTCATTGTTTCTCCCAACGTCTTCTCAATCTGTAGAGGAAGAGATGGGAGGTCATCGTCTTTACCTTTCTCAGAAGCGCTTGGTTTACTATCGTCGTGCTCTCTAGTCGATATAAAAGCATCACCCCTAACCATATATACGTTCGCAGATGTGGGGTTGTTCGGAGGCGGGCAAGTTTCTTGGCTGGCCCCTTCCGTGCTTACAGAGGCTTGAGTTAGATTTTTCCCATGTTGAAATGGATTAGTCAACACTGCCTGCTGTTGCTGCATGACAAATTTTTGGGCCTCTGCAAGTCGAGGACATAGATGGGATGGGTGGTCTTCCACGCACAAGTTGCATGGATACCTCGCCTTCTGTTTTTCAGTATTTTCCCCGGCAACATTATCAATGGGTTTTTTATCCCCCTTACCCTTCTTTTGTTGTTTTTTCTTCCCTTCAGGCTGTTGGGTGGCCTTTGGGTTAGTCGACTACACTGTGTGTACTTCCGACGTTTTGGTAGGGGGGAGCAGCCAAAGAAGTAGTTTGGTTGGCCGCTATGTGTTGTATAGATAAATGATGCAACTGCTTCATCAATTGCTCAGCGAGCTTTGTTTGTGTTGAACCAACAATACCATCGGCATGTGGTCCAACTCTTTGTCTAGTTTTATCTAGTATTGAACGTGGTGCATCTGGCAAGATGTTGTATAATAAACGGAACTAAGAATGGATGAGCTCAAACTGTTGAGCCCTCATGATGGCATCTTCTTCGTAGAAAACTTCTGACGTTGCGATGTCTTTGGTTAGTTGCGGGACCAAAGACTTAAGGAACCAATCAAGCAGGAATGCTGGTGGGACTGGTACCTTGATTAAACTCTTCCGACGTCTCCATTCTCGGATGTGATCAGAGATATGGTCCGCTGTTGTCTGTTCGAAATTGGCGAGCAACTCTATTCTAGCATCGTATCTCATAGGTAATATGAAATGGTTTAGGAAAGCCATCGCCAGTTCGCCAAAAGAAGAGTATCTTGATCGATCAAGCTCAATGTACCATTTCACGACACTCCCAATGAGAGTACGTTGAAACAATCACAACTGTACAGAGTCATCTTTCAATGATATAGATGAGCACCAAAGATGGAAGGTAGTCACATGATCTCCTGGATCTTCATTAGGTTTGGCTTCGAACTTTGGAATGTCCAAAGGAAACTTTGTCGGCATAGGAGGCCAACGCGGATCGTGACAAATAGGGTCATTCAACAACCTTGTCAAATATGACAAGTGTAAAGTCGCTAGGAATGATAGTTTGGGTTGTTGCTGATAACCTAGGAAAAAGGGGGCCTAGAGTTTGACTAGCACCAGGTTGCCAGGAAAAGTTTGGTTGCTGGCCCGGATTCTGGTAGAAACTATGGCCCTGGCCAGCGTAAGGATTTTGCATATGTGGAGACATCATCGACTGATTTCCCAAATAGGACATAGATGGTTGGGCATGCATTATATTCGAAGGACTTTGGAAAGGATTACCCCATGCTAGTCCGCTGGGGATAAGCATAGTAGTTTGTCTGGGGTTCCATTGATTGTGGAAAGAATTACCCCAGATCGACATTCCGAATGAGGGACCGAATCCCTGCCCTGAATTCCAAGGTCCTGCTAGGTTTTCCCACCGTGCAGGAATAGTACCCTACACAGGAGTAGACTGTCCAAAAATGGGGTTGCCCTCAGTCGGGAAAGCGACTGACAAGAAGGTGTTGTTACCAAATGTTTTGTTCCAAGAAAATGGTGTCGAACCTACCGGCATACTATGCGAAGGTAGTCCTTGAATCCCTGCTCCAAATAAATTATTGTGTGTAGGTTGCCCGATGGATTGTTGATGCGAGCCACCGAGCGAAGGGGACGAAGGAGGGATATGACCTCCTCCGTAAGGGAAAACATTAAAAGGAGCAGGAGTGCTCCCCATGTGACCTTGCAGAGGAGTGCTAGAGCTCCCTGCCCCCAGACCCAAAGTCTGTAAAGTGGAGTAGGAAAATACATGACTTGTACTCTAACTAGGCATCCCGTATGAAAACAGAGGGTCTGTCGCACTTGGTGTGAAAGGGGTTGTGGCCGCCTCCAAAGACGGGATCGAACCACTGTGTGAAGTAGTTGTGTTCGAGACCATGGTGGCTTGGACCAATGACGGTGGGTTAGGAGATGACAGCTCTCCTGTGGTGACAACCGTGGTGGGAATTGAAGAATTCCCAGAAGGGGTAACAACATTTGTTTCCATTGCTGTGTGCAACACTGTCTGGCGCTCATAAAATTGAACTGGTACAATGAAAGGTTCCAAGAAATCAGTGGTTGGGGTGTCAACCGGACCAAGAGTGGTTGCTTCAAGGTCCAAAATGGTTGATTCCTCCAGGGGTTGGTCGGGCACAATGGTTTTTAACCCGGTCGCTTCAAAAGACCCTTGTTGGTCTAGCTTTCGCCTTAATGGTGGCGGGGGTGGCTCCAGTGTAACCGACGGCAGGCCAAGAAGCCTTCGTGACCAGCAGAGCTCTGGATCCTCCACTGTGTGAGAAGATACAAGACACTCTAAGGTCGTCTAAACGTTCAAAAGTAACACACACTAAAAAAGAATCCTTAGAAGATAAGACAGGCAAACAATAAATTAATTGGAAGAACAGTTACAACAACCAACACTAGAGCAACTTACCGGTGCAAGTGCAACTTGAACATGGAAGCACCCTCCGAGTATACTCTGCAAAGCGTGGCCCATTGTTTGTCCTAGGTACCGCGGTATACCCCCGCAGTCACCTGTGTATGTCCCTAAATAGATTGGCAACTAGGTTGCCAACGCGCAAACAGTCACCAGGCGGGTATAGTCGAAAGTCGGGTAGACCACAATGAGCAGGGTATCAAGCCCGAAACCTGTCAAGGGTATCGAGAGAAAATGGTACGGAAGACAACTGAGTAACTCGAATGGATTCGAGACCCACGAAGCCCCGTGGAAAATTCAAACGACAAAATCCCAAAACAAGCCCTCTATATGTGTTCTCCACTACGATCGGTCCAGCTTTGGAGGGGTTATCTCCGCTACATTTTCGCACGTGACCTCGTATTTATCCCCTGTGTTAGAGGGGGGTCCCAGATAAATTTCACGACACTGGACTTAGACACTCCCTAACTCAGACTCCAATGTTTGTTTTTCAAATTGCCTTGAAGAGTTTCCTCTCCAACCTAATCCAAGGCCCTAATCCTGAACTAGTTGGTGAACCCTACAAACATACAAGTCTAGTAGATTTTAAATTTAGCGTTAATTTTATGGATTTGTCTTACGTCAAGGGGTATGAAGGTGAAACTGATGATGTGAAAAATACGAAAGCAATGAATGAACTAAAAAAGATGGAAACAAAACTTTTACTTAATGCAAAATTTCAACAACTTTTCAATTTTTTTTTTTTTAACTTTTCTAAGATTTTGGACAACAAACTCAAAGGAATTTCACTTGACTATGAGCTACTTATGATCTAAGTGAATTACACAAACTTATGAAATAAACGACTTTTCCTTGGCTAATAATGCAGAAACACACTTTTCAACCAAACAAGAAAATGAAAAGAGATTTTATTTTATTTTATTTAAATGCTAGTAAAGCAAGAAAGGAAAAATAACGACAAGCAAAAACCAAGAAAAACAACTCTAGCTTAATCGCAGATCGCAAAGAATTAACTCAAAAATCACACACTAGCAATTTTTTTTCTAAGAACAATGACTCTCACACTTGTCTAAAAACCTTAAAAATTCTTTTATTTTTAACTGAGAAAAAACAGACTAAGGGTAAGATTAATCCTAAGCTATTGACTGCTCACACAGAGATTCAAACACCTGAGAGGAATAATTATTATCAAGGGAAAGGATGATTGTCTTACCCTCAACAAAAAGTATCATGTACAAGCACGCAACTGCTAATCAAACAACACGTGTGCGAACACGTGCTGGATAGATACAGAGGGCGTGTACACGCAAGCTGACCTTGTACAGGCTGCGTGTATATCTAAACTCTGAGAAAAATGAAAACAGAGAACCCAAAACCAGGAAGAGACCACTGATACTAATAACCAGGATCCCTTGAAGGCTTGAACACTCTTTTTAATAGAAAAACAAATAACGTAAGGAAAAAATGATAAGGCAAAAAACAATCTGAGATAGGACTGCTAGCAAACAAGACTCAGACAAAATTTCAGAAAACCCCCTGAGAATGTGTGATTCTGACAGGGAAGAGGATGAATGCCTCTGAAGTTCTCTGAACTCTACACGCTACTGCTACTTCTTCAGCTAGCGTTCACACACGGGCTGCAAGAGAGTAGAGCGCGGGTACACATGTGCAGACCTTATGCAGGCCGCGTGTACCTCTGTGGGTCCCGACAAACACAGTCAAGAAAATTAGAGAAAGTTGGTATGGAAAACCATACTCTCTGCTAGCTCAGACCTTACAGAAATTAAAAGAAAAAATAGGCAAGAAAAACTAGCTTTTAAACTACCCAAAAACTAAATCAAATTTCAGGAACCCTAGAGAGTCTCCCCAGTATGGTCGCCAATTATGTTGTGAGGGAAATCTCCCTACGGACTAGCAAATAGAATTCAGACTTTGCATGCAGATATGACCGAAGAGAAACTACTTCCTACCTTCATCCCTAGATTTAAATCCCTTTTTTCTTAGTAAATGCATGGAAAAAACAACCTACCTTGTTCCCGGTGCTTGATGTCGATCCTCCATTCTACTTGATTACTTGTTCGCAATACTCCTTCCAAAGATGACCTGCATCCAAGACAAGCAACAACTATGCATGCATCCTACTTATATACTAATGGGTTAGAAATCCAAACATATACTTAATCAAACTATAAAAAGTTCATGAATTGGGACGGGAAAATAATTTTCTTTATTAGTTTGAATGAGTCAACTTACAAAAGTTGAGACCCACCACCGCTCTGCGAACCTGATCCTGGGGTCCTCTTTTACTGTCCTCCAACTGCTTTGCTTTGAATCTCCTTTGGCACAAGGAAATGATAAAGGGTTGGGACAATGGGAATACGTAAATGGGCAGAGTTTCTTTGCTATTTTTTTCCTCTTCCAAATGGGACCCCTACCCCTTCTTTTATAGGCTAGAAGGAGCTAGGTATTTGGATGAACCCTCAGCCATGTATGGCCGGGAGTTTCAGTTAACTCACCCATAGCTTTTGTGTTCTGTTGGCAAATTTCCTTTTTCGTGCTTTTGTCGGTCCACGTGGGCTGTTTTGGGTCAGCCAACGTGTACATGCATGCAGTAATGGAGTAGGGCGCATGGACCTTAATAAAAGAGGATTTTCAAGGAGTTGTTCAATAGTGCTTTGGTAAAGAAGGGATATGAGTTGGATTAATGCTAGGTAAGAATGTGTGGTGCAATTTAGGGTTATAACACACATGAGTGAGAAGGGGATGCAGATACTTCACAAAATAAATTTGTTTCCATATCTTAAACAAATTGATTTGCATTTCTGTGAGCATTGTGTTTATGGAAAACATAAGAGAATCAAATTTCTCATAGTCGGAAAAGAAAATAAGAGTGAAAGGTTAGAGCTTGTGCATACATATGTATGGGGACCATCTCAGGAATCATCTTTTATTGATGATGCAACTAGAAAAACTTGGGTTTATTGCATTTGAAAAAAAAGAATTTGATGTTTTTTATACTTCTAAGAAATGGAAATCTTTGGTTGAGAATGAGACAAGAAAAATGTCGAAGTGTCTCAGATCAAACAATGGAGGTGAATATTGCAACAAGGAGTTTGATGATTATGTTGAAAATACCAAGACAACTGAGAGGGGGGGGGGGTGAATCAATTGTTATTGTGCTTAAACAATTTTAAGTCTATTAAAACATTATTAATATTTCTTCAAGTGATCATCAATATTATACAACATAAATAATGAGCGTCAGTCACACATAAGATATACACAGAGACATATTTTCACGAGGAAACCCATAAAGAGAGAAAACCTCTTCTTCTTTGAAATGATAAGCAATTTTTTAAGTTCTGTACATCATCTATAATTGAGCACCAATTCAATGTGAGGATACGATCTCTGTTTTACAAGCTCCAACTTGTTTGAGAGAACCAACTCTCTGGTTTATATTGCACCCACTAGAAGGAAGCACCAACTCCTTGAGTATTCCAACACCAACTGGATGGAAGTACCAACTTCCAGTTACACAGGCTCCAACCTGTATAACAGAGAACACTTGGTCTCCCTTGCACCACCTTGGTTTCTATGGCTGCAACCAGATGGAAGCTATAACTCCCTGTGTTCAAGCACCCACTTGAACCTCTAAGGACAACAGTCCTCCCTAGCACCTCCCAACCACCCTGAAATATAAAACTTTACTTTCTATGAATTTATTACAGTGATTCAATAGTTTTCATTTGTTTACCAGGCTTATCACTGTTCAGCTATGCCACTCTGCTATGTCTGCATCAATGTCTCCCTTCTTGCATCATCTTTAGCTTTATGATCTTATCCTCTTTCTCAGCATGCACACTTCAGAATTATCTTCTTCTCACAGATATGTATCTTTGATATTTTCACTTTCTGCTCTCTTCCACTATTCTGTTATATTCAACTTTTGTTCCTCATCTCTGTGTTTTCTTTCCATTGCGCATACTGTAATTTTACCTTTCTACAGTTCAATTGATTTTTCACTTAGCACAGCCAGCCGTGCATAGTCACAGTCTGTTTCTTTTATACACTTCCTCTTTAGTTACACCTCGAATCTTCTTAGGCAAAAACACCTCAGCATCTGAATCGCCAACTGTCCAAGAACCATGATTCGGTTCGGCTAACTAAATCCTAACTGAACAGTTAATCATGAAGTTCAACAATAGCCCTTCGATCAAATGATCAAGTAACCAACACCGTTGGATTAAATCCGCAGGGTCTTGCATTTATTTTGGCATTTTAGCATTCCTGTGGTGAAGTGTTTCGACACTCCAACTCTCGATATCCGAAACCTACACCAAAAGGTGTTTTTCACATTTCAGCATTCCAGCATTTTGACATTCCTGTGGTGAAGTGTTTTGACACTCCAACTCCCGATATCCAAAACCTGCACCAAAATGTGTTTTTTTCATTTCGACATTCCTGTGGTGAAGTGTTTCAACACTTCCAACTCCCGGTATCCGAAACTCCGAAATGGAGTCAGATCAATGGTTCAGTATTTCGACATTTCACATTTCAACGTTTCGACATTTCTGTGATGAAGTGTTTCGACACTTCTAACTCCCGGTATCCAAAACTCTGAAATGGAGTCATTGTTGATGTACCTGTTTTGGGATTTTGGGGTTCGCTACTTCAAAGGTTAGAGTTCCTTTGATCTTTGATTTCCCGGTCTAAGAAACTCCGAAATGGAGTCTTTGTTGATGTGCCTGTTTCTGGATTTCGGTGTTTCACGTTTCGCAACTTCGGGACTCCTGTGATGAAGAGTCTCGACTCTTGAATCCTCCAACTCCCGGTATCTGAAACTCCGAAATGGAGTTTAGCTTCTGATACCCGAAATGGAGTTTAGCTTCTGATCTTGCCATGCGATCATCGTTGTGCTGCTGGTCGTGATCTTTGCCATAAATGACAAACATGCATACTCTGCCTTTGTCTGAAAACATGTTTTAGCTTCTGATACCCAAAATGGATTTTATCTTCTGATCTTGCCATGCGATCATCGTTGTGCTTCTGGTCGTGATATTTGCCATAAATGACAAACACGCATACTCTGCCTCTATCTGAAAACATGCTTTAGCTTCTGATACCCAAAATGGAGTTTAGCTTCTGATCTTGCCATGCAATCATCATTGTGTTGTTGGTCATGATCTTTGCCATCAATGAAAAACACGCATACTCTACCTCTGTCTGAAAACATGCCAACAATATCCCCCTTTGTCATTGATGGCAACCCCTTGAATTACATCCAATTATACCACGGTAGCATATTTGAAATTACCACACTTTCTCCCCCTTTGACATCAATGTCAAAGAAGAGACACGCTCCCCCTGAGCTGTTGCAGTACATACTCCCCCTGTCAACTATGAACAACTTAGAAATACAACAAACATTCAATAAGTACTCCCCCTGAGCAGGTGAACAGATTAGACGAAAGAAGTTATAACCCCCAACTTTTAACGAAGATATCCAAAAGGGGTCGCTGCTAACAACTTAGTAAAGATATCAACTATCTATTTTGTAGAAGGAATATAATTCACTTGAACAATTATGTTTGTAAATTGTTCTCTGAGAAAATGGTATTTTATTGGTATGTGCTTAGATTTTGAATGAAGTACATAATTCTTAGAGAGACTGATGGCACCGGTGTTATCACAGTGAAGTGGAATGGGATCAGTGTAAGTTACCTTCAAATCTGCAAGTGTTTGTATCATCCATAAAATCTGAGTGCAACAAGTAGCAACAACAATGTACTCTACTTCTGTAGTTGATAAGGAAATAGATCCTTTCTTTTTACTAAGTCGTGCTACTAATCAGTCACCCTAGAAGAATGCTCCTCCACTGGTGTTTTTTTTTTCTCTCATCAACACAGTTTGCCCAATCTGCATCTGAATAAGCAGTTAACTGAAAATTCTAATTTCTGGGATACCACAGACCATAAGTCATTATTCCCTTCAAGTATTTGAATATCCTTGTGACAACTACCAAGTGACTTTGTTTAGGAGATGATTGATAACGACCTACCATTCCAACAGCTTGCATTATATCAGGACGAGATGTTGTGATGTACATAAGACTGCCTATCATTGATCGGTATGTCCTTTGATCAACATCGGGTGACATATCATCTTTACTGAGCTTGAAACCAATTTGGCTTTATTTCTAACAACTTGTTGTTTTTCATTCATTTTATTTTTGAACACCCATTTGGAACCTATTACATTCTTATCTTCAGGTCTAGGGACAAGCTCCCAAGTATTGTTCTTCTCAATCTGATCAAGCTCTTCATTCATTGCTCTAATCCAATCATCATGCTGGCTGAATTCATCAAAATTTTTAGGTTTAGTCATAGATAAAAAAATAACATGAGATTGTTCTGAGTCTTTAATCAATTTCCTTCTTGTTTGAACTCCTTTATTTATATCTCCAATTATCTGATTTTTAGGATGATTCTTTCTAATAATTTTGAGAGGTGATTTTGCTTCTTTCTACTAACTTATGTCAGCCTGAGTATTTGTATCTTCATCTGATTCAGATTCTTCCCTTTCTGATCCTTGGACCTGTTCATCTTCATCTTCAACTATATCTTTTGTGCTTGGTTCAACACTGCTTACATTTCTGGCCGAGATTTCTTCATCAACTTTTATGTCTATAAAATCAACCAGTTTATGCAGTCTCTTATTGTAAAATCTGTACCCTTTACTGTTTGTAGCATAACCCAAGAAGATACCTTCATCAACCCTGTCATCATATTTGCCAATATTTTCATCATTGTTCTTGATATAACATTTACTCCCAAAGACTTAAAAATGCTTGATTGAAGTAGGTCTTCCAAACCATAGTTCATAAGGAGTCTTATCACTGTGTGTCCTGAGATGATCTTTGTTAGTGATATGAATGACTGTATGAATTACTTCTACTCAATATGTCTGAGGTATGTTCCTTTCATTCATTATTGATCTTGCCATTTGCTGTACTGATCTATTCTGCCTCTTAACAACTCCATTTTTCCGTGGAGTCCTTGGAATTGTGTACTCTCTTTTGATCTCATGTTTACCACATAATTTTTTGAAGTTCCATGAACTGAACTCTCCTCTTCTATCATACCTTACTGCCTTTAATATTTTTCCTGTTTGATTCTCAGTCAGAGCCTTAAACACTTTGAATTTTTCAATTGCTTCAGATTTTTCCTTCAAAAAGGCAACCCATGTTAGTCTAGAATAATCATCAATAATCAACATAAAATAATTTTCTTTTCCTGTACCTTCTTTCCTTGATGGTCCACATAAATCCATATGTACTAACTAGAGAGGTTTTTCTGTTGAAGGAAAGTTTTTAGATTTGAACTGAGTGCGAGTAAGCTTTCCTATCTGGCAGGGTTTACAAACAGAGTCATATGGCTTTGATATCTTCGGAAGATCTTTTACTGCCCCGTTGTTTCTGAGCTTGATTATATGATCAAAATTTAGGTGTCCAAGTCTCCTATTCCACAACCAACTTTCATCATACTTGCTTAAGTGACATTCTTCTTTTTCTTCTTTTAACACATAGACATTGTTTTTTGTTCTTATCCCTTTTGCAACTAGTTGTCCTGAATTCACAGATTTTATTCTACAATCTTTAGAGGTGAAAAAAACTTCACATCCTCGATCATAGACTTGACTGACACTAAATAGATTATGTTTCAGACCTTCTACAAACAACATATCTTGAGCTTTCCATTTTCCATTAGTCAAACTTACCATTCCTTTACCTTTTATTTTTCCTGGTGCATCATTTCCAAAAGTTACATTCCCTGATTTGCTTTCACTTAGAGTTAGAAACTTACTTTTTTATCCAGTCATATGTTTGGAACAT
>ML829345.1:5154-22925 GCA_009831015.1 Picea engelmannii | reverse complement strand
TTGCTAATTGTTTCATCTTCATTCATCTTTAGTTGTTCAAACTTCAACCTAAATGTTTGAAGTTTGGCATCTTTTACTTTCTCATTTCCTTCATAGTTGCTAATAAGTTTATCCCACATTTCTTTGGCAGTTTGAAGATGCATGACCTTTACAAACTCGGATTCTACAAGTCCATTCAAGATAGCATTCATTCCCTTAGCATTAAATCTAAATTCTAACTTATCATCCGTGGAATCTAGCACAACAGGATTTATGTATCGAGTCTCTACTACATCCCAAACATCAGCACCTAAGGCCATTAGGTATGTTCTCATTCTAATCTTCCAAAAGGCAAAATTTGTTCCATCAAATAGAGGAGGCTTACTGGCTGAAGTCCCTTCATGACTTATCATGTTTAAGCTTACAGATCTACCTTTAAATAAAAGGAACCCGCTCTGATACCAATTGTTGAAAATACTAAGACAACTGAGAGGGGGGGGTGAATCAGTTGTTATTGTGCTTAAACAATTTTAAGTCTATTAAAACATTCTTAATCTTTCTTCAAGTGATCATCAATATTATACAACATATGGACAACATAAATAATGAGCATCAGTCACACATAAGATATACACAGAGACATATTTTCATGAGGAAACCCATAAAGGGAGAAAACCTCTTCTTCTTCGAAATGATACAAAGTCTTTTAAGTTCTGTACATCATCTATAATTGAGAACCAACTCAATGTGAGGCTACTACCTCTGTTTTACAAGCTCCAACTTGTTTGAGAGAACAAACTCTCTGGTTTCTCTAGCACCCACTAGAAGGAAGCACCAACTCCCTGAGTGTTCCAACACCAACTGGATGGAAGCACCAACTTCCAGTTACACAAGCTCCAACCTATATAATAGAGAACACTTGTTCTCCCTTGCACCACCCTGGTTTCTCTGGCTGCAACCAGATGGAAGCTACAACTCCCTGTTTTCAAGCACCCACTTGAACCTATGAGGACAACAGTCCTCCCTAGCACCTCCCAACCACCCTGAAATATAAAACTTTTCTTTCTATGAATTTATTACAGTGATTCAATAGTTTTCATTTGCTTACCAGGCTTATCACTATTCATCTATGCCACTCTGCTCTGTCTGCATCAATGTCTCCCTTCTTGCATCCTCTTCATCTTTCTGGTCTTATCCTCTATCTTAGCATGCACACTTCAGATTTATCTTCTTCTCACAGATATGCATCTTTGATATTTTCACTTTCTGCTCTCTTCCACTATTCTATTATATTTAGCTTATGTTCCTCATCTCTATGTTTTCTTTCCACTATGCATACTGTAATTTTACCTTTCTATAGTTCAATTCATTTTTCACTCAGCATGGCCAGCCGTGCACAGTCACAATGTGTTTCTTTTATACACTTCCTCTTCGGTTACGTCTCAAATCTTCTTGGGAAAAAACACCTCAGCAACTGAATCACCAACCGTCCAAGAACCATGATTCAGTGCTGTTAACTGAATCGTAACTGAACAGTTAATCATGAAGATCAACAATATCCCTTTAATCAGATGCTCAAATAACCTACACCGTTGGATTAAATCTGCGGGGTCTTGCGTTTATTTTGTCATTTCGCATTTCAAAATTTCGGCATTTTGACATTCCTGTGGTGAAGTGTTTCGACACTCCAACTCTCGGTATCCAAAACCTGCACCAAAAGGTGTTTTTTGCATTTTGGCATTCTTGTGGTGAAGTGTTTCGACACTCCAACTCCTGATATCCGAAACCTGCACCAAAAGGTGTTTTTCACATTTCGGCATTCTGACATTATGGCATTCCTATGGTGAAGTGTTTCGACACTTCCAACTCACGGTATCCAAAACTCCGAAATGGAGTCAGATCAACGGTCCGGTATTTCGGCGTTTCGCATTTCGACGTTTCGACATTTCTGTGATGAAGTGTTTCGACACTTCCAACTCCCGGTATCCGAAACTCCGAAATGGAGTCATTGTTGATGTTCTTGTTTCAGGATTTTGCGGTTCGCTACTTCAAAGGTTAAAGTTCCTTTGATCTTTAATTTTCCAGTCTGCGAAACTCTGAAATGGAGTTTTTGTTGATGTGCTTGTTTCGGGATTTTGGTGTTTCGCGTTTCGAAACTTCAGGACTCCTATGATGAAGAGTCTCGACTCTTGAATCCTCCAACTCCCGGTATCCAAAACTCTGAAATGGAGTTTAGCTTCTGATACCTGAAATGGAGTTTAGCTTCTGATCTTTCCATGTGATCATCGTTGTGCTACTGGTCGTGATCTTTGCCATAAATGAAAAACACACATACTCTGCCTCTGTCTGAAAACATGATTTAACTTCTGATACCCGAAATGGAGTTTATCTTCTGATCTTGCCATGCGATCATCGTTGTGTTGTTGGTTGTGATCTTTTCCATAAATGACAAACAAGCATACTCTGCCTCTGTCTGAAAACATGCTTTAGCTTCTGATACCCGAAATGGAGTTTAGCTTCTGATCTTGCCATGCGATCATCGTTGTGCTACTGGTCATGATCTTTTCCATCAATGACATACATGCATACTCTTCCTCTGTCTGAAAACATGCCAAAATATTAATGTTCATACCATGGGATTCATAGACAGAATATAGTTCCAAAAACACCACAAGAAAATGGTGTGTCATAAAGGATGAACATGACAATCATGGAGCGTGCAAGGAGTATGAGATTGCATGTTGGTTTTCCCTTACAGTTCTAGGCAGATTATGTAGATATTGTTATTTACTTAAACATAGGACATTCAAGCTCTTTGGATGGTAGAATTCTAGAGGAGGCATGGAAAGGTAAAAAGGTAAACTATTTTTTTTTGAAGACTTTCGGTTGTGAAGCATTTGTCCATATTGATAAAGGAAATAGAACAAAGATTGAGGAAAAATCCAAGAAGTGTACCTTTATTGGATATAGTGTTAATGATTTTGGTTATCGCTTATGGGATTATGAAAATAACAAAATCATTAGGAGTAGAGATGTCATATTCAATGAGAAGGTCATGTACAAATATTAGTTGCAGGGAAATAAAAAATAAAAAGAAAAAGAAAAACCATAATACACAGTGCTTGATGAGATCACTGAAAAAGAAATTTCAAAGGTACAAGAAAATCAAAATGTACAAAAACAAGAGAAACATGTACATCAAAACCTTGCAAGTGTTGTTATAAGATCTACTAGGTTAAGTATGTTGATGATTGCAGCTACGTGAGACATTCTTCAGTACACAAACCTGAGAGAGAGCCCCTGAGAAGGGTGTGTGGTTCCTATATAAGATAGAGATGGAATGTAGAGATGGCATCCTCCTTACAGAGAGTTGAGAAGAACTCCAGATGATTCTACTATGTATCGCAGTGAGAAAGGAGATTTGCAAAGTTGGACGTGCATGTGGCTGAGCACAAGGTGAACATGTGAAATCCCAAAGTGTTGGGTGCATCGTCATGAGACAAAAATGAAGATGATTTGTTATCCTCCTTTGAATAGAGAGTTGATGAGAAACTCCATATGACTCTCCTGTGTAATGCAACGGGAAAGAAGATCTATTGAGTGGACGTGCCTGTGGACGAGCATAGGTGAACGTGATCCTAGTGGCTGAGCACTAGTGAAGAAGTGGTTATTTTGTGTAATGTAGTGAGCCAAAGATATGGAAATCCCTATGGATGTGCCCCTGGTGGATGAGAACTAGTGGGTGTATGAGATCCCTTTCTATATTGTTCAAGAGTCAGACCCGACTATAACCGTAATTGTAATGTAAAGGGTACAGGTCAGTTCCACCTTAATGTAATTGATAATTAATGTAAAAGATAATTAATCTGGTTAATAGTAATAATATTATGAGATAGAGAGGTCGGCCTTGTTGTTCCAATAGACACTTTTGTTGATAGGTCAAGTCTAATATAAGTAAAGGTAAATTCCCCATTGAGGAATCATATCTTTTGTGTGAGTTTGGAAATTTCAGCAAGTACATATACTTGGGAAAAGTGCACACCCCTCTTGGGCATTAGTATTCTAAGGTTTATGAGCACCCTTTTGTGTGCTAGGTTTTCTTGGTCGTGAAGGTATTTCTCTTGAATAATATAAAAAAGGATTGGTTGGGTTTTCTTCCCTTGTTGAGAAGGGTTTCCCAGGATACTTCTTGTGTACTTGTGCATGGTGTTTCTTCTTATGATCTTGGTTGCTGCAAAAAAAATGTTTATGGTTTAAGTAAAATGATAAAATGGAATGAACTTCATGATTAATCCTTGTATAATGAAAAATCAACATGGTATCAGAGCATAGGTCTTGAATAAACCATTGCACAAGCTACAAGATTTTACCAGTCATCCCTCTTCTTCTGCAGAACAATACGACCCTCCTAGGGTTTCTAGAAAATCTGTACGACCCTCTTATTTTGGGTGTTTCAGCCCCTAAAACTTGGACATTGATGAAAATATTGGCATAGGAGAATACGTACTTCTCCAGCACACCTCCAGAGACTCTCAGAGTGAAATTCTGAGCATTTTGAAAATTTAGCCCTAGGGTTTCGCAATTTTCTGTAGATTTTTGTTTTTAGGGTTTCTGCATATCTTTGAAGAATCCTTCAAGATTACATGTGTTCTTATGACTTTCAAGGCTTATTGTTGGCATTCATAAGCCCAACAAAACCTAAGGTTTCTATCCTATCCTATCTGTTAGGTTTTCTATCCCAGTTAACAAGGGCTTGTGAAGAATCTAAAAATATGATGAACAAAACTATGACGGAAGATAAGCTTGATGGATCAAGAAACTTTAACTTTCCTGGAAGACAAGACTTCAGAGGAAAAATTATTTTGGGTGATACCAAAAGCTTTACCAGAGAAAACTATTGATGAATAGAAGGAATATGACGATAAGACAAGGAAGCCAATCATCTACAGAAGCTCTTACATTGAAGGGCCAACTTCAAAATAACAAGATGACAAAAGGTGACACTGTGACTACCTTCTTCATGAATATCTCAAAGGACAAAGATAAACCAGGTCCCATTGGAGAAATCATATCAACACCCTAAGGTATGCACTTGTATATTTATTATTTGTATCATTGTCATGATGTTAATTGTAGGAGGAAGGAACCTTTTGTTGAAGTCATGGATAGGGAGGGATCTCAATGCATTCAGAGGAACAACACATTGGAAGTGAATACTCCATGTTTGATTGTTGTAATTGTCATTACTCTAACCTATACTTCTAAAGTTTGTTACATTACAAGTTGGTGTTGTAGTTGTGACAACATTCCTTAAATTGTTTTAATTCTAGAGATGTACTCATTATTCTCCTTTAGGAGATATTCTTGTGTTGGTTATTTTTGTTTTCTTATTCTAGATAGGTTAACGACACAAGAAGATGCTTATCCCTCATAGGGAGTCACTTGACTGAGAGGGAGTCAAAACTATTTGAGAAAAAGGAAGAATAGAACCATCATTGAGGCAACCAATGCAATAATGCATGATCAGTATCCTTCTACGATTCTATGGATGAAGGATCAGATCATGTCACTGAGAGTAGGGGGGTGAATCAATGACACAATAATTTTAACAATTTTCTTTTATTTATGAAAACATAATTTTGACACAATATTTTATCGTGGAACCCAATTGGGAAAAACCACAAACGCTTTTCTATTAACTGCAAAATTTGTTTTATACATTACATAGAAGGAAGATATTATTCATTTTCGATCAGCACCAACTGATCAGGATGCACCCACACCATTTGTTCACCAGCACCAATGGGTAGGAGGCTACGACCCCTTGTTTAGTCAGCTACAACTGACAAGGAAGCACCAACTCCCACTGCAAGCACCAACCTGCCCTTGCACCACCCAACCACCCTTATTTTCTGAATCTGGAAAAACTTCTGCATCAAGTCTTTACTGCATCTCTCTCTGCTTCTTTGATTTAATATATTCTCTTATTCAGACTGCAGAGACACACATTCTTCTCAACGCTCTTCCTCATTTATATATTCTTCAAAACAGTGTGAGAGTGACACACTGTGTCCCTTGGTTTTGAACCATCACACCTCTTTGTTCTAACTTAACCATAATCATTGATTACTATTTTTACTGTGAAGGCTTTTCATAAATTGATCACATATGGATCAATTTCATCCTTTAAAATCGATCCTTAATCTCTACAAATATTGTAGAAGACAGGTTTTGCTGAGGTGCTTCCTTCAAACCATTACATGTGACTGATAACACAGAACCACGGGCTTATCAACTTTAGCGACATATTATGTTTTGATTTTTAAATATCTTATAATATATGGCCAATTTATGTCGTAACTTTGGCACTTTTCCCTTCATAACTTTTTGACTTGAAACCTTTCAAAACTTCCGAATCAGATTTCCAGAACAGATCAGATGGTTTTCGTTTATTTTGCGGAAACTGATCAATCGTCAGATTTGATTCTTACAAGGCCTAATCCAACGGTTGGGTCTTATTCAATCATTGAGATGGATGGCCAAATATTAATTCATGACTTCATATATTATACTTACGCTACCCTTCAACTGTAGTAGATTTCATCCTTCAGGACTTCATAGCTTTTTTCATTTGCTAGTGGTGAAACTCCCGAAGTAAAACTCTCGGAGTGACGTAACTTGCTTACATCACTTGATGACGTGTCATGAGCTGAGTAGCTGCCACATGTCACTCAGATTCATGATTTTCACATACCTGAAATACTAATTTCAACTTGACACTTGTCATTATCTGACTGTGCCACGTGTCCTTTCTTACATGGTCTGTCACATGTCCTTGCTGACTTGGTTTGCTGACGTATATCTCCCACATGTCCTTGCTGACATGGTATGTTAACATGGTCTGCCACATGTCCTCTTGAATCAGACGGTTGAGGCTTACTTCGGATGATCTAGCGGTCAAGAATTTATTTCTGCTCTCCGGGCTTCGGGAATTTCAAATCTCAAACTTTTCGGAGCATAACCTCCTCACATATTTAGACCCGAAGTGAATGATGTTCATTTGATCAAGATATTTGATCAAGGACTCAATTTTTATGCGATGTTGTTTTGTCTTGGTTTAAATCCAACGGCCTTCCAACTTTGCTTATCCTATCCTTCCACTTTATTTGATTTGACGGTTGACAAAAATTCGGGTAATCGAGAACTCAACCTTTTTGCTTATCCTATCCTTCCATTTAATTTTAATTCGACGGCTGACAGGAATTCAGATAATCGAGATATCAGATATTTTACCTCGCTTATCCTATCCTTCCACTTGATTTGTTCTAACGGTCGATGATGATTACGAAACCACAACTTGCGAGTGATTTAACTCGACACCCAAACTCTGCAATTTCAAGTTGTGCGTTGTTGGTGAGTCAACCACAATCATCGATCTTTGAAGCTGTAAGATCTGACGGTCCTAACTAATTTCGGAATTGGAAATAGCACGATGTTTAATACTTATTTATATCTCCGCAATCTATCCCTGTCGTTGATCTGGAAATTGCGCATCCGATAGTCACGGCTTAATCTGACTTAATTTGATTGTTTGTTGGATCAACCACAGTCGTAGATGTTTGAGTTTCTTAGATCTAATGATCTAGACTAATTGTGGGATTGTAACTAGCGAGTAGTTTAATTCTTCTTTCTCTCTTCGCAATTCATCCCTGTCGTTGAACTGGTGATTGCGCATCAATGATATTGATTTGATCTGTGTTTCATCGCGCCATCTCTTCTGAGATTTGATCTTCATTCGTTAACTCTCTTGAGCTTTAATCTCTTCATATCGTCCAACTGTTTGACATCAGTCATTATATATTGTTTACTAGTCCTCCAACGATTCTTTTGAAATTCATTGTGCCATCTCTTCTGAGCTTTGATCTTCATTCGTTAACCCTCCTAAGATTTTATCTCAACTTATCATCACATCAATGATATCAACTGTTGACATCAATGACATTATGTCCAACAATCTCCCCCTTTTTCATTGATAGAAACTCACAAACTTTATACACAATCTCCCCTTGTGATGTTGCTTCTCTCTTCTGAATTTACTCTCCCCCTTTGACATCAATGGAAAAGGGTTTATTCTCCCATAATATGTCTGTCTAAATACTTCTGATCAGAGTCTTTGACCATTGGTAACTCCTCCTGCAATCACACTTTTCCTGTCATAACATAATGACTCCTTCTGACGTTGATTGATGTCTCCCCCTGAATAGGTGCCAACTGATGCATTGTTTTCTTGAGAGATTTAGGTTGGAAGAAGGATTGCTTTCAATTTTTTCCTGAGATATTCAAATACATATCTAATTGAGGGTTTTGTGAAAATATCTGCCACCTGTTCTTGTGTTGGAACATATTCCAATTTAATGTTCTTATTTTCAGCCTGATCTTTTAGATAGTGGTATTTTATTGGAATGTGTTTTGATTTTGAGTGTTGAACAGGGTTCTTGGAGAGACTTATCATGCTTGTATTATCACAGTGGATAGTATTGGGTTCTTCAAAGACTATTTTGATGTCTTGTAAGGTTTGTTTCATCCATTCCACTTGTGTGCAACATTTTGCCGCTGCAATATACTCAACTTCAATGCTAGACAATGAAATTGAGGATTGTTTCTTGCTTATCCAAGCTGCCAGTGATTCTCCCAAAAAGAATGCTCCTCCACTTGTACTTTTTCTGTCATCTACACTACCTGCCCAATCAACATCTGAATAGGATTTTAAAGTGAATGAATTCTTTCTATGGTACCACAAACCAAGATCTATAATTCCTTTCAAATACCTAAAGATTCTTTTTACAGCTTGAACATGGCTCTCCTTTGGTGTTGTTTGGAATCTAGCCACCATCCCAACAACTTGCTTGACATCAGGTCTGGAAGCTATTACATAGAGCAATCTCCCAATCATTGATTTGTAGTGTTTTGGATCTACAACTTGGACTCGTCATCCTTGCTTAGTTTGCATCCAACTGTCATAGGTGTACTAACAGGTTTGCAATCGCCTAACTAGAATCTCTTAAGAATATCTTTAACATGCTTAGACTGATGGATAAATAATCCTATTTTGGACTTTATTATTTGTAGTCCAAGAAAGAAATTCAGTTCACCAAGCAAGGACACTTCAAATTCTTGTTGCATCATCCTAGCAAAGTCCTTGCTCATTTTTTTTATCATCACTGCCAAATATAATATCATCAACATATACTTCCACAATAATCATGTTATTACCAACAATTTTACAATAAATATTTTTGTCTGTTGATCCTCTTTTGAGGACTTGTTTTTGTAAATAAGAATCTAGCCTTGCATACCATGCTCTGGGTGCTTGTTTTAGCCCATAGAGTGCTTTCTTCAGTTTACAGACATAGTCTCCTTTGTTAGTTAATTCAAATCCTTTTGGTTCCTCAATATAGACTTCCTCTTCTAAGTTTCCATTGAGAAATGATGACTTGACATCCATTGGTATACTTTAAATTTTCTGTAGCTGGAGAAATCTAGGAACATCCTAATTGCCTCCAATCTGTCCATAGGTGCAAAGATTTCTTCATAGTCTACTCCTTCAACCTGAGCATACCCTTTATAGACCAATCTAGCTTTGTTTCTAATTAATTTCCCATTTTCATTCATTTTGTTTTTATACACCCATTTAGTTCCAATGACATTTTTGTTTTTCGGTCTTGGAACTAGTTCCCAAGTTTGTTTGTTTTTTCAATTTGGTCCAATTTTTCATTCATAGCTTTGACCCAATTCTCGTCTTTATTGCATATTTGATTGAGTTGGGCTCAATATGTGACAACAATTCTATTTATGTTTGATACAATAGTTGTCTTCTTGTGTGCACTACATCATTCATATCTCCAATAATCAGTTCTTCAGGATGATTCTTTTGAGTCATTCTTGAGGGTGTCTTTGCGTCTCTTCTTGGGAATTCATCTCTTATCTCTTCTTGAATATCTTCTCTGTCTTCACTCGCATGCATATCATCATCTCCCCTTTCGTTATTCTCTTCTACTTCTTCTACTTGTGTGCCAATTGTCTCATCATCATCTTCATCTTCACTTTCAAGTATAGTCTCTTGATTTTTTATTCTTGATGTTTTTAGGTCATCCACCTTGACATATGTACTCTCAACAATCTTATGTGATCTAATATTGTAGCATATGTATTCTTTCTTGTTAGAAGCATATCCAAGAAAAATACCTTCATCATATCTGGCATCAAATTTTCCAAGATTCCCATCAAGTCTTTTGATGTAGCATTTACTTCCAAATACCTTGAAGTATTTTAGCGATGGAGATCTTCCAAACCATAGTTCATAAGGAGTCTTATCACTATTAACCCCGAGCTGACATCTATTCAATATGTATATTTTTGTTCTTACATCTTCCCTCCAATATCCATCAGACAATTTTACTTCATTGAGCATAGTCCTTGTAGCCTCCTGAACTGTTCTATTCTTTCTCTCAGCAATCTCGTTTTGCTGAGGTGTTCTGGAAGTAGAGAATTGTCTTTTTATTCCATGGGTTTCACATAAAAGATCAAAATATTTTGAGGTGAACTCACCACCATTGTCTGATCTAAGGCATTTGATTTTTGTCTCCTTTTCATTTTCAACAAGGGTTTTAAAGGCTTTGATTTTGTTAAGTGCTTCTGATTTTTCTTTGAGAAAACATATCCAACCCATTCTAGTAAAATCATCAATGAACAACATAAAGTAAGACTCTCCTTGCAAACTCTTGGTCCTTGTAGGTCCACATAGGTCAGTGTGAACAAGCTTTAAAGGTTTTGAGGTTGTGTATTCTTTTACTTTGAACCTTATTCTAGTTTTCTTCCTTAGTTGACAGTGTCTACACATAGTATTTGAGGGCTTTATGATATTTGGAAAGTTTCTTACTGAACCAAGATTGTTGACTTTCACTATATTTTCAAAGTTGATATACCCCAACCTTCTATGCCATAGACAACTTTCATCTACTAGATTCATATGAAATTCCTCATTCAATTTTTCATCTAGTATATACACATTTTTGGGAATTCTAGGAGCAGTACCAACCAATTTTCCTATGTCTTCTCTCCTAATCTCACATTTATGGGAATCAAATATGAAAAAGTGCCCTTGATCACAGGTTTGGCTGACACTTAATAGGCTAGGTTTCAGTTTTTCAACAAGCAACACATTCTTGGCTTTGTCTTTTCCCAAACTCCCAGTGCCTTTCCCAAGTATATTACCTAAAGCATTGTCACCAAATGCAACTCTACCTTTTTGTTTCTTTAAGTTCAAAAACTTGTCGTTGTTTCTTGTCATATTTTTTTAGCACCCACTGTCAACATACCAGAGATCTTCTTTATCTTGGATTTTTAAGGCAATAAGACATTCCATCTTTGGTGTTTTTTTTCCAAAGATTCTTTTGCTCTTTAATGAATCTGGGTTGTTCTGAGACTTCCATTAATTTGCAATTATTGGCCTTATGTCCATAGTTGTGGCATATGAAGCATTCTAGGTCCACTTCTTGTAGAGGTGCAAAGGAGTTATAGGTACTGCTTTTGACTTGATTTACTGCTTGGTTATCTTTACGGTTATAGTTCTTAACCCTCAAATTTTTCCTTCTATATGCTCTACAATTCATAGCTTTGTGTCCGAAATTAGAGCATGCAAATCAATAACCAAAGAAAATGCGAGGATACCTATTTTGATAGAACTTCTTTGGTATTGTCTTATCTTCCTTCTTGATGGGTGGAAGTGGTCCTCTGGAGTTCTGATCATTTCTTGTCTTCTCTTCATTTTTCTTCTTGAATGTACTGAGGAGAGCATCTGCATAAGATTTTGAGTTGACTTGGATATTTTCTTGAGAATGACCTATTCCATTTTTATTACCTGAATTCCTTTGTGTGGTAATAATCTTATCCAATATTTTAGATCTATTCTCATATCTTGTTTGAATGAGTTTTGTATCCAGTTCTTTTCTTAGGTGAACTATTTCTGTCACCATTCTTTCGCAGGTATTTGTTTTTCTTTAAGAGACTTTTCTAGACTTTCTTCGATCCTATTTTCTTCTAGAATTTGGTTTTTCAGGTTGCTCATGAGTTTTTCCATCTCCTCTTCTTTTTGTTCGTGTTTTTCCTTTTGTTCAACTACAAAACTTTTCAGATGTCTATATCTGGTTTTGTATTTTCTTAATTCATCCAAGGCACTAAGAAGTTCTTCTTCCATATTAACTTTTGCTTCATCTTCTGACTCTTTCTCATGTTTAATTTATTCTATATCATTAGACTCTTAAATACCTAGAAAAATGACTTCATCATCATCACTGTCACTAGACTCTGATGAACTGTTGTTTTCTTCTTTTGAGTAAAAGTTATTTTTCCCTTTGTAAAACTTTTTCTTGTAGTTGGGTTTTTCCTTTTTCTTGTAGTTGGGTTTTTCCTTTTTCTTGTACTATTTGATTTTGTTTTCTTCATATTCAGAGTCATCCTTGGGATAGGGACACTTGGCTGCAAAATGTCCAACCTTGCCACAGTTAAAACATTTGAAAGGAAGCTTTCCTTTGTACTTCCCTGATCCTTTCTGAAGTTTTTTAATGAAATTTTCTTCTTCCACATCAGATTCTTCATCATGGATGGATTGAAGTTTCTACTTATGATTCTTTTTTTTCTTGAGTACCTTGAAGGTTGCCTCTCCTTGTGAGTGATTCTCATGACCTAATATTAACTGATAGGCTGTGAGGATTCCATACAATTCATCCATGGTGATTTTATCTAGATTTTCTCGATCTTCAAAAGCGGACACTTTAGGATTGTATAGAATAGGTAGTGTTCTTAGAATTTTTTCAACTAGATCATTGTCTGATACTTCTACTCCTAATCCTATGATTGAATTAATAATATTATCAACTCTTTCGAAGTACTCAAATATATTTTCCTCATCTTTCATTTTTAGGCCTTCATATTGTATTTTGAGAGTCTGGAGTTTGGCCCTCTTAACCTTGGTATCTCCTGCATATATGGTTTGCAATTTATCCCAGAGTTGTTTCGCATTATTACATTTTAGTACCTTAGCAAGAATTTTCTTACTTGGTCTAGCTTGTAGTGTGTTTAATGCTTTTGCATGTTCCCAAAAAAATTTCCTGTCTTCTGCTTCTTTGGGTGTGGATTTTGGAACATCATATCCCTTTTCAACTAATGTCCATACTTCCAGTCCAATCGACATTAGATAGTTTTTCATTATAACACTCCAGAAGACATAGTCTTCACCATTAAATAGGGGGATTTTTTTATGACATGTTCAACTGCTAATCCATTCTGTTGTATATTCATCTTCAGGTGATTTAAACCTTTTGTGAAGAGACCTGATCTAATACCAATTGAAGGATTAGATCCTATCACTAAGACGGGGGGGTGAATCAATGACATAATAATTTTAAAAATTTTCTTTTATTTATGCAAATATAATTTTGACACAATATTTTATCGTGGAACCCAATTGGGAAAAACCACAATCACTTTTCTAGTAACTGCAAAATTTGTTTTACACGTTACATAGAAGGAAGATATTTTTCCTTTTCAATCAACACCAACTGATCAATATGCACCCACACCCTTTGTTCACTAACACCAATGGGTAGGAGGCTACGACCCCTTGTTTAGTCAGCTATAACTGATAAGGAAGAACCAACTCCCACCGCAGGAACCAACCTGCCTTTGCACCACCCAACCACCCTTATTTTATGAATTTTGAAAAACTTTTGCATCAAGTCTTTACTGCATCTCTCTCTGCTTCTCTGATTTAATATATTCTCTGATTCAGACTGCAGAGACACACATTCTTCTCAACACTCTTCCTTGTTTATATATTCTTCAAAATGGTGTGAGAGTGACACATTGTGTCCCTTGGTTTTGAACCATCACACCTCTTTGTTTTAACTTAACCATAATCACTGATTATTATTTTTACTGTGAAGTCTTTTTGTAAATTGATCACATATGGATCAATTTCATCCTTTAAAATTGATCCCTAATCTCTACAAATATTGTAGAAAATGGAGTTATGTTGAGGCGCTTCCTTCAAACCGTTACATGTGACTGATAACACAAAACCAAGGGCTTATCAAATTTAGCGATGTATTATGTTTTTATTTTTAAATCTCTTATACCATATGACCAATGGCAGTAACCAGATGCTAGGCCAGACAAGTGCTTGAGCACTTATGTGAATCAACGGTCATGATTTTAACCTCCTGAAATGGACGACTATAGTAACTTTGGCACTCCTCCCTTAGCTTTTTGACTTGAAACCTTTCAAAACTTTCATATTAGATTTCCCGAACAGATCGGATGGTTTTCATTTATTTCATGGAAACTGATCAATCGTCAAATTTGATTCTAACAAGGCTTAATCCAACGGTTGGGTCTTATTTAAGAATTGAGATGGATGGCCATAGATTACTTCGCGACTTCATCTATTATACTTACGTTATCCTTCTATTATAGTAGATCAATGGATGATAATGGTCTCGAAGTGTTTCTTTAGATCGGATGAACCATGTCTACTTCGAGATTTCGTCCTTCGGGACTTCAGAGATTTTGTCATTTGCTAGTGGTTAAACTTCTGAAGTAAAACTCCCAGAGTGATGTAACTTGCTTATGTCACTTTATGACGTGTCATGAGCTGAGTAGCTGCCACGTGTCACTCAAATTCATGATTTGCACATACCTGAAATACTGATTTCAACTTGACACTTTTCATTATTTGACTGTGCCACGTGTCCTTACTTACATGGTCTGTCACATGTCCTTGTTGACTTGGTCTGCTGATGTAGATCTCCCAGATGTCCTTGTTGACATGGTCTTTTGACATGGTCTGCCACATGTCCTCTTGAATCGGGCGGTTGAGGCTTACTTTGGATGATCCAACAGTCGAGAATTTATTTTGTCTCTCCGATTCTCCGGCTCTCCGGGCTTTGAGAATTTCAAATCTCAAACTTTCTATAGCGTAACCTCCTCACATATTTAGACCCCAAGTGAATGATGTTCGTTTGATCAAGATATTTTATCAACGACTCAATTTGTATGTGATGTTGATTTGTCTTAGTTTAAATCCAACGACCTTCCAACTTTGCTTATCCTATATAATGCATACCCCCCTTATCTCCTAAGGGCTGTGCGACCTCCTGGTCTAGGATAGATCAAGAAAATGAGTTAGATCGACTCTTTGGGTCTCTATTAGACCCCAAACCCACTTACACAGGTTCGCGTGGAATTTGGATAGTGCTTAGGAGAGAACCCGCGGGTCTCATATGACCAATGGCTTTGGAGAAAGAACCTGTGTAAGTGGGTTTGGGGTCTAGCAGAGACCCAAAGAGTCGATCCGACTCAGTTTCTTGATCGATCCTAGAACGGGAGGTCGTTCAGCCCTTAAGAGAGAAGGGGGGTCTGCATCAAGTGGTATTAGAGCTTAAGTTTTTCTTGCAGACAATATGCAAAGAAGAGGAGGCAGAGAGAAATTGAAGTTGTACTCTGTGTGTGACAAATAGTCAACACAAAGCCACCAAGGAGACGAGTGGAACCACCTTTGGCCAATCGATCTATAGAAAGGGAGATGCGAGAACTTCATGCAATATTAGAAGCGATGGAGGCAGCACAGAGACGAGCACCTGACACTAGAGATGTCAACGATGCAGAGAGTGAAGAAGCTGTGGGTGAAAATGTTGTCGAATACACTGCAGGAGAGGATGTTGTCGAGGAATGCTTGCTGAGAGCAGTTTCCAGATTGAGAGGTAGAGCCAAAATAGAGGTCCCAATGTATGAAAACAATTTGGATGTTGAAGAGATGTTGGATTGGATAAGATTCATGGACAAATATTTCGACTATGAAGACGTCGATGAGGAAATAAGGGTGAGACATGTTGTCACCAAACTAAAGGGACATCCAATGTTGTGGTGGGATGAAATTCAGGCTGAGAGGAGAAGAAAATGCAAACAAAAGATAAAGAGTTGGGAAAAAATGGTAGCCAAGTTGAAGGCTAAATTTATGCCCAGAGATTATTAGATCAATCTATTCAAGAAGATCCAGAACCTGAGACAGAAGGGGATGACAGTTAAGGAGTACACAGAGGAGTTCTATAGGTTGAGCATCAGAACTGGACAAAGAGAGAGGGATGAATAAAAAGTTTCCAGATATATAAATGGCATGAGATGAAATCCAGGATGAGCTCAACATGATGTCGGTAAGGACAGTGGAGGATGCTTATCAGTCCGGGCTAAATTCAGAGGAGAATTTGGCCAAAAAGCAAAGCTAGCGAGGAAGAGGTAAAAGCCCAGTCCCAAATAAAAGCAAGGGAGTTACCCATGACATAGCACATAAGTCTAAGGATGAAACTGAGAAGCCACATAGTCACTCGAAAAGAGGAGGAAGTTCCTGAGAGAGACAGGGTGGTGGAAAGAGTTCTTCTAGAGGAAGAGGAAGAAGAGGAGGAGGAGAAGTAAGATGTTATGCCTGTGCAAAGACATGGCACATGTCTTGGGAATGTCCCAAGAAAAAGAAATAAGGAGGAGGTGAAGCTCACATTTTGGAAGCACATAGAAGAGATGTTGAAAAAAAATGAGCAGATGATGGAAGATCCCTGATGTTGAGGAAGGTTCTCTTAAAACCAGAGGCAGAAGTTGAAAAGCCAATGAAGAGGAATAGTCTCTTCAAAATAGCTTGAAAGACTAAATACAGAGTATGCAAGGTGATAATTGATAGTGGGAGCACTGATAACTTAGTAACCACAGAGATGGTTGAGAAATTGGAGCTGGAGACAACTACACATCCGAAGCCATACAAAGTATCATGGTTGCAAAAAGGACACCAGGTAATGGTTACTAAACAATGCTTGGTTGAATTGAAGATATGAGGATATAGAGATGAAATTATGTGTGATGTAATTCTCATAGATGTATGCCATATTTTGTTGGGGAGACCATGGCAGTTTGAAAGGAATGCCATTCATGGTGGGAGGAAGAATACATACACGTTAGAGAAGAATGGTAGAACACACATGTTGTTGCCAATAGAGGAGAATAAAGTGAAAGAGGAAGATATCCCAAACATAGTTCTCATGAGTGGGAAGGAACTCCTAAAAGAAGTCAAGGAAGAACAGGAGATGCAGTTCATTGTGGTGAGGAAACCTAGAGTTATCCTTACAAGTACTTCGATGGATGACTTGCCTGAAGAATTTCAGGAATTGTTGGATAATTTTTCTGACATAGTGGTGGATGAGCTACCTAACTCATTGCCACCCACCAGAAGTATCAGCCACCATATTGACTTGATACCAGGAACAAGCCTGCCAAAAAAAGCAGCATACAAATTGACACCTTGAGAGAATGAGGAAGTGAAGAACCAAGTCCAGGAATTGTTAGACAAGGGTTTGGTTAAAGAGAGCTTAATTCCCTGCGTAGTACCAATTGTGTTGAGTCCAAAGAAGGATGGAGGATGGAGAATGTGTACAGACTCAAGAGCCATTAACAAGATGACCATCAGGTATAGATTTCCTTTACCAAGAATGGATGATTTAATGGATTGTTTAAGTGGAGAAAATTTCTTTTCCAAAATATATTTGAAAAGTGGATATCACCAGATTAGGATGAGAGAAGGTGATGAGTGGAAAACAACCTTTAAGACAAATGAAGGTTTGTATGAGTGGCATGTTATGCCATTTGGCTTAACAAATGCCCTGAGTACTTTTATGAGGTTGATGAATGAAATA
>ML829344.1:49998-64130 GCA_009831015.1 Picea engelmannii | reverse complement strand
TTGGAGCTTAAATTCTTACCTTGAAAATAAATTCCACCTTGAGGGTGAATATTGTAAGGATGTGCAATCAAATTGAGTTTGTTTCAACTTTATGGTAGGAATGTGGAATTTCCAATGAGTTAAAATATGTATAAATATCTTCAGCATTGGACACAATCATCTTTGAGAACATAGTGGAGTTTCCATTTCAATCATATACTATTTTTTGATGTTGGAGCATGATAAATTGGACTCTCTCCAACCATGCCCAATTGACTCATCGTAAATTGGGTCATCAAACCTCAAAATAATAAAAAAGTGTGAGTTTGATAATTGTGTCAAATAGGTGCATCTTTGAGGGTATGTCATGAAATTTTACAAGGACACCTTGTCACACAAGCACAAAAATTGTACCCCTTACTAATCTAGCAATTGGAAGCATGCCTCGGGTTGAATATAGGACTTCTAAATTGAACCCCTAGTTATGTGCATGTAGTGGAGATCTTAAAAATAATCTTTCTATGCCCTAACCAAAATGAGGGGAAGGCTTTTGCTTAAACACTATAAATTGTTTTTCATGTTAATGGATAAGCCATCACTCACAAAAAAATTGTTGGAGATCTTTTATGTGTTCATGGTATTAGCTATAGAATGTTTTCTTTGTTGTTATGATGCATTTGAATGTTGCAAGGTTTGATTGTCTATTGTTTGATTTTCCTTCTTGAATCTTGAAAGGTTTGATTTACCATTAGGCAATGAGGATAAATTACAAAATTAGGAAAGCTTTTCCCCGAGTACATTCTCCTCAATATCATAAAAATTACTCAATGAATCCTTTGTCAAAAAAGAAAAGAGTATGTATATTTGATGATATTGATAGCTTAAATGGTAGCAATCTGCAAACTAGTATCATACAAGAGATTTTCTACAACCAACATACTATATTCAAGGATTTCACAATAGAAAATGAACTTAACATGCAAACAAGGAACAAACAGGATGGCATACCCTCTTATCAATCCTTCTGTAATGGGACAAAATAATCCATGAATACTTTTCCCACACATTTATATGGCATTATTCCACCTAGTTTGACCATAAATAAGATGGTATACCTAAAGGAAGAAGTAATACCACTTTGGAAAGTTGATGAAAGAGATATTGATGTATAAGATAATTATCTACAATAATTGAATCCTAAAGTGTATCCTATATTACAAGAATTGGACCAATTCCATGTTGTGGCCTCTTGGGATGAGTTAGACCAAATCTATGTTGTGGCCTCTTGGATTCTACCTTTTGGGATGACTTGGACCAACTCTATGTTGTGGCCTCTTGTTGGATCCCTATAACACTCTACATCAAACTAGTGTGTTGACAAGTTGGCAAGGGATCTATACATTTAATGTGGGAGCTCTTCCTAGTAGACCAATTGGGATAGTAAACCCGAGCTCTTCAAATATATCCCTTGTATAATCCACGTATATATGTGGGATAGCACCTACCATGAACAACTGTATGGAAACCAATTCTTAAGTCATCATAGCGAAAAACGCAAAATTCGCTTGCCATTACCCTTACCCTAGAAAAATTGGAGGAAAATTGTTTGATGTGAGATAATGTTGGTTGGATGTTGTTGAAAAGTTAATTGGATTATGAGCATGTCGTCAAATACTACTTGGAGTTGCATATGATTAAAACTTGAATCTGATCTTCGTTATCCTTCAAAATCTGGAGTAGACTAGAACTACTCGAAAAATTGGTTGAAGAAGAAGCCTCCAACAGAAAAATTGGTGGGCTTGGAGGCAAGTATTAAGTCTGAATCTAAACATCAGCAGTAGGATGCATAAAATTTCTATACACCATACTTGATTTGATGCTCATATTTATTTATTTTCATATCTAATTAAACCATGCTTGTTGAATGTAGTTCACATTTCATGACTTTCAAGTAAGCAATCATCATCTCTTCCAAAATACTTAGCTCACTAACTTATCTTACCATTTTATTGAATGTAGGTACCACCAAATAGGTACTTGTCATATCTATCTTCCTCAATATAGGATCAATATATACTAGGAGAGGTTGAAAGTGAGACGTATTGTACTAGATCTAATAGTTCTAAATCAACTATAGCTGAAACGGTAAGGAGAAGATTTCGTAGACGCATGAAATTTTGTATTGCCGAAGGTGGGTCATGTGATTATGATGATGAGAGAATAGTTGACATTGAGTTTCCCTTGAGGTATAGACATCTAGTGCAATGATGGGTACCTAAGGAGCTACCTCAATTGGACACAGATTTCTTCATCAATGGGAGGATGTATCGCATTGCTCCATCGTCCTTACATGGATTGGGGATATTTTCCATGGATGGAATAAAGGTCAAATATGGCACTATAACTTAATTGATGGAGTATGTTGGACCATGCTACAAATACAATCACTAGTTGACGTTGGCTCGATATACGCGAAGTATGCGGAGATATGGAGTTGCTACAAATTATATACAGCTAGTAGAAAACAATCAAAACAAAGGGGAGACTATGTATATTGATGGAAGGATAAAAGCTTACGAAAAAATTGTGGGATTTATAAATAGTACACGACCAGGGACAACAACTAAGCAACCGAATTGCATATTTGAGGGGCATGAAGGAAATCGTATATTTGTATGTGCAACAAAATCAATAGTTGCAGGTGAAGAGTTCTTGATCGATTACAATTTGAATCAAATAGATGGAGGGGATTCTACTATGGGGGTAAATATCTTATATACCATTTAACTAAACCTTCGATCAATCACTCTTATTATTTATTATTTTACATTAATTATATTATATACCATTTAACTGAACCATTTGCATTAATTGTCTTGATTTTTGTATTGTGCCAGAGTGATCATGCATGGATGCCTGCACGGTCTGGAGGCAGCTCTGAACAGATAAACTTCGATGTAATAACAATTTTTTATAATTATATAATAGTTGTTAATATGATTACAATATCTAATTGTTTTAATGTTACAATTGTTTTCATAAATTGTATTGATCAATTTATTGTGTCAGGGTGACCGTGGAAAGTCACTTGAAGCTACATCCGTCAAGGGTGATCATGGAAAGTCACTTGCATCTACATTCATTCAGGGTGACCGTGGAAATTCACCATTGTGTCGCATAAGGTAAATGTTAATAGTAACTAAATATGATTACAATAACTGAATTTCTTTAATGTTAAAAATAATTTTCTTAATTTTATTGTTTGATGTTTGTAGTCCACACTCGATGTATATGATGAGGTATTTGAGGAAGAAATATTTTATTCGACAAACCCAATGGAAATTGTTAGGAAGGACTTGAAAATGGAAAACATAGAATTACTTGGTTTGATTAGCAGAAGACCCATGACGGAGGAGATCAACGCAAGAATTAATGAGTTGAAAGATCAAATACATTCTTATGGGGTAAGTGGCATCTTTACATAATTTTATCAGCTATGACATATATTCATTTATGATTTTTAGTTTTATATTTTTTATATGATATGATAAACTCAAGTATTCCTTTTGTAGGAGTTTTTAAAATCTGAAAGTGGACAACCTACAGAGACTGTTATTGGTAGTAGTGATGCTCCAGTGCGGCCACAACGCCGACATAACATACCAGTGAGGCGTTTTTACTCTCTTGAGGTTGGCCTTGAATCATATGATGAGCATATTTATTTTGAGCAACATGACATGCTCGAGCAGGGCCATACAGACACTGGGACTCCACATGATGTGGGAGATGAACCTAGTTTCGATTGCGAGGAAGTTTATCCTGGAGCATGTTGGGTATGTGTTATATTATTTGCACGAGTAGTAGTGTCCGAGGGGGTCACCTACCTCGAGAAACTTGTCATGTATTTAGGTGGGTTTTTCAACACATGGTTTTTGCCGATGGTTTTCTATTTTTGGTTAAGGAATTAGGGTTTTGGACTAATCCAAGTCCTTGGGTTAGGTTTTTGGATGTTGTTGGCTCCTATATGTATATTGTATTGTAAACAATGTAACACAATGAATGAATATAATATATGTTGGTTTTCCCGAGTTGGGTTTCCAGGGGAAAAATCTCTATATAATGTTTGTATTTGTCATTGTATATTTTCTGTTCTTTTCTAAATATTTGTTTACAGTAGACATTGTACAATGTTAGAATTTATGCATGGGTGAAAACCACGGGAACACTAGATGTCACATTTCTAATGGATGACGGTTGTGTTCCAATAAAGATACAAAACATTGCAGGTATTTATTAATTAATTGATTTATTTTTATCATGTAATTGAAAAGCACATATGTCGAAATTATTTTAAATTAATGATCATAATGTTTTTGTAGGAAATAATGTATTCTATAGGAACTTGAATGACAAGGCATTGGAGATTTTTGGCCCCACCATTCGCACAAGGTGGAATGGCCAAGATAGAAATTTGAAAGATGGATTGATAATCCATATGGTAAACTTGTTTGGAAATACATTCCACAAAAAAGTGGTCACCCATTTAGCTGGCGAGAGTTTGAAATATACCAGGGCCCAGTATAAGAAAAGATTGGAAGAAAACCTCAAGTATGAGCGCCCTCCCATGGTTTCGAAGAAAGAGTGGAAGGAAATGATAGAGGATGCAAAGGAGAAATTTCTAAAAAGACAAGGAAAATAACCACAACCCGGTAAAGCAAGGTACGACACATTTCATATTTTTAATGAAATATGCTCAATTTTGTTTTTTTTTCTTATTTTAAATAACAATTGTGACATCTAACATATTTCAAAATTTTCATAGGTCGCCTGATACCTCCAAAGCAACAAAGGATAGAATGGAAAAGCAAGGGAAATATAAACTGGGATAGGGTGGCTACAGAAAACTAAGAACACGAATCGTAAGAATTAAATGATTAATTGTGGAGAATATTTATTTAACAGTAGCAAACAAATAATTGTTTTATTACACACAATTTTAATGATGTTATGCATTGCATGGAAATACGTTCAAATATGTTGCCACCGAGGAATACCTAAAGCTTGGTTTCAAGTTTGGATTTCAAAGTGTGGTTGAACATCGAAAAATCTTGGGGCAGACGCCAATCTCCCCAATTATCCAAATGCAAGTAAATAAAATCAATAAGGCCATCATTGTAGTATACTTGTAAAATCTATTCATGATTGATTATATCACCAATAACTAAATGTTTATGTTTTTTTTAAGAAGGAGAGCAATCGAAGTAGTGAGGGTAGTAGTTCTCAGCAGCTACCAGTTGATCGCAGGGAGTGTCTGTCGCATGATATTGGGGAGTAGACTAGCCATTCGGGTATGTATGCTTTAGAAATAGAAGTATCTATTATGATTATAGATAGTTATTTGTTGACATGTACTTATAAAGTTTCTTCTTTCAATGGAAGAGCATGTATCTCATGAGGGTGAACTACAAGGGGAAAAATGACACAAGCAATGAACACACCAATTGTCACAGCTAGACATACAGGTAAAGAGCAATATTGTAATGTTATTCGAAACAATGAAATAGTTCTTTCAATAATATTATAGCATATCAATATGATCATTTTGGTTGTTGTAGTTCACGCCCATTTGCAGCGGCCTCCACGCCCTGCTCATCGACGTACTAGAAGTATGGTACGTGAGGGCATGGAAACACAATCAACACAACTAGGACAAAGCGTAAGAAATACATTGCCAGATGAGGATGATGATATCCCACTCATGGGTTTTTTTAGAAAAAAACCAAAAACAAAAAATAATTGATTGTATAAATTTATGACTTGTATTTTGATGACTATCATTATTAATATGAATGAATGTTTATATGACTTGCCTCCTTATGCATGAATGTTTATATGTTTATATGTTTATATGTCTTGATGACTTGCCTCCTTATGCATGAATGTTTATATGTCTTGATGACTTGCCTACTTATGCATGAATGTTTATATGTTTTTTATGTAAAAGAAATCATTTGTTTGGTATGGGGAATTGAGAGCGATGTGAGGGGGGTGAGGGGCCATATGAGCTTCCACCTTCATGTGGTTGGCCCTGTTCAGCAGAGAATAACCTATTCTCAAAACAAAGAGAAGCCCATTAAGGTATCCCACTTTAGTATTTCTAGAGTCGTTTACATGTTTAAATGCTTGTTTATTTGTTTATATATTATTTACTCATATAAAAAAAAAAATCTTTGATGATTTCTACAGGTCTTGGTGATGGAAATGCAACTCATGGACAACTCTTATCAAGTTGTATGGGAATATGGACCTGGCAAAAGGACATTGATAAGGTAAGGGTTTTGACATGTTTTTTATAGTCTAGTTATCCCATTGGTTTTATTCTATTAGTAATTGATAATTGGGTGCTTATTTTATAGTTGCATGTTTTTTATAGTCTTTTATATTAGATCATAGTCATATCAAGGGTGCAAATTTTATACATGCATCGGATATTTGGATGAGAAGAAAGTTGCAGGATAACAATAAAACATAAATCGTAATCAATGAGACTAATTGAATACCATTATATAGTGTTTTTTGTTCACACTCATCCAAGTTACAAGAATTGATCACCTACCTTGTCATCATAGTATGTGTGTGGAATTTTAGATAGGGGTGCCCATCAATTTCTCCCAAGATGGAAAAAAAATTGAAGGGTGGTTGTTATAGCCACAACACAATCTAATTTTTAGAATTTATATTATGACCCAATTTAGAAATTTCATGGACACTACTTCAAACAGTAGTGGTGCAACTACTGTCTATTTAATATGTTGAGAGAAAAACCTACCATGAAAATATGCAAAAAGAAAAAAAATCTTCCCCTTGGCCCAAGAAAGTGTTTTTGTAACACTTGTAATGTTCCTTAGTGGATGAAATATATATTTTAGAATATCTAGTAAACCATCAATACAATAAACCCCAATATTGTAGAGAAAACACTTAAGGTAGGGTAACACCATCAATTACTCTTTATGGAAGGAATCACTCCACAAGCTATGCTTGTTAGAATACAAAACCCAACATGTGTAATGCAATGATATTCATGTTTATATATACTCTCTCACAAATATTTATAGGGGCATAATCCAACTACCCTTCATTATTACATTCCATAAATTATTATCAACCAACTATTTAGTGAGCCTTATTTAATGAGTATGGCTCATTATTTTAATTAATGAATTCACACACCAACAACTTAGTGGGCCTGATTCCATTTCTATTTTTAAAAAGAACTTCCTTATGATTTGAAAAATACAAATATCCAAGTTATAGTTGATCCTTCAATCGAATTCTAAAATTATATAATCCAATCTCCAATCCTCTTGTCATCTGGTCAACCTTATTATGGGCCATCTCTGAGAGTCAGTTAGTTTGATTCAGTTTCTCTTGTGCACCTTTAGTTCAATGTGGTTTGGCCTCCATTTTGGTTTATCCCAACTATTGAATGCCACAATATATTCCATCCTTACTAAGATATATGTAAATAACTTACTATTGTTGACAGGGTTCCCATCAATCCTTCAATTTGCATGCTCCTCGAATATGAGCAAATCTCACTCCTTGGTTTTCAACATATGCACACTAATTGATCTAGTGTATTCAATATTATATTCAACTTCATCACTGATATTCATTCTATCAATTATTATTTATCATTCAATTGACTTGGTTCAATGAAATTTCTCATAAATCCTACCTCCAACCTTCTAGGCTTCTTCTAGTCAATCAAATTTTGAATCAAACCTCCTCATTTTGATGGTTTTTTGTCTCCCAAAACTGAATAGTTTTGAAGAAGATGAGGAAATATGTCCTTCACCTCCTCTAATAAATACCATTTTTGTATGAACTTAACCCTTCAGACCAATTTTCAACAAATTTCGTTTACCCCTGCAAGTTTCACAAAGCTTCTATTGCAAAATAGTGCCCTATTCCAACTCATTATGCATGTCTAGCACTAGGTCTTCAACCTCTGGAAAAAATGTCAATTGTTCCTCCCCCTCGTGAAGCATGCAAGGTTATTTCAAATGCTTGGAATTGATAATAGATTAAAGGATCATATATGGTGGCAACACTAGTTGAAAAACATTTCCCCCACCTGCTGCATAATTTCAAAGGGACCATACCTAATGGGTTTTAGTTTCTACCCTAGGCCTTGTATCCATTGTTTACTAAGATGTAACCACATCGTAAATCCCACCTAAAAATGATGAGATACTCTATGCCAATCATGCCTTTCCTTGTACTTTTGTTTTCTCTATGCAAGTCATCTTCCATTCGTCTATGTGTCTATTGAATTCTTTCAATGAACCTTATGGATTTGTGTTGATCATCATCTCGCCTCGTGAAATTCTCTTTAATTTTTTGAGCAAATAAAATTTTAAAGATAATTCGAGGTAAAAATACCAAACATGTCTTGAAGGGTGACTTACTTATTATTAGGGCCCTACCCTAACATCCCTATTTAATTGTACTTGTGAGTTAGTTAATTAATGTATGAGGCCATTTTATTTGAATAAGGCCCACTAGATAGTTGGTGTGAGGTTACTCAATGTAAAAGGGTCATATATATTAAATAAGGCTCACTAAGTAGTTAGTACTCATCAATTATAGTACCACTCATGGATTAGGGTTTGGGTTGTGATAAATAATTTATAGAGGTAGTAAGATATGTAATCTTTTGTCAAGTATTATCATTGTATTGGAAATTTGTTCATTTGGAGGCTTCCCTCTTGAAAATCACTATGACCATTGCTCTCTTTCTGGTATCAATATAAGGTTTAATATTTTGCAAGTTCAATACTCTTGTTCTTCCTATTTTACTTTGTGTAGTTGTATATTTTTTATATTTCTCTTAATTCATTGTTTTTCTATATAAGTACACTACAAGTGGTATTGGATCTCTTTCTTGTGATGACATGTTCTCAATTTTTTTAAATTTTAAATTTACATTATTTTAACTTTTTTAGACTATATATGTGTTCCAACATATTTAAACATAAATATATATGGTTTAGAGGGTAAAACTACAGTTATGAATCTTACATGTAAGACATAAAAGTGGGGTCACATGGTTGGACACCCTTGTACACTTTTGTTGGTACCTAGAAAATAGTATCATGTCAATTAGAATCTACTCATGTATTTGATCTTCCATGTACACTTGGGTAAATCATAATCCCCCTAGGCATACCTAAAACCCACCCTACAAAAAAATCAATTGTTTTGTCACTATAGTACACCAAGCATAATATTTGGGGAGATAATTCTCATATCCCTTGGAATCAGGTATTATGGCTAAGGGTATGGTTGATCCTCCTTATTTATAGTCAAGAAATATTGGCTAAGAACTATTGTTGGAAAACCATAGTATACTAGAGATATATACCATATAACACTCATTTTATCTTAAGACTATATCAAACCCTCGCCTCAACTGCACAAGCAACAAAATTCCTACATAATTTCAAATATTAGGAATTTGACAATTTCTTCTATACAATGATATTCAATACAACAATCCCCTGGCAACAGAAAAAAAAATTGGAGCCTACCCAAACCTTACGGGGGACCTATCCCAAAAGCCTCATACAAATTTAATTGTAATAACCCTCCTTACTGTTGGTATGATTTTTGGTTTACTACTGTTATGTTTTTTTTATTATGTGGTTGAGGAATTTCATCAAATAGTTCACCAACAAACTCAAAACCCACTGTAAACCCCCCTTTTCTACAACTACTATGTTTTTGGTGTTTGTTGATTTGTTTTTGTGATGTGTTTCAATGGATAATCAAGGGTTTGGAGCCAAATAGAATATGCATAATATATACAAATTATAACAACAATATGGAAATAGAAAATAACTTAGCCAAACAACAAAATAAACATCAAATCTGATCTGATTTTATTATATGTTGACCTATTGTTATAACCCTAAATTGCTCTACACATGCATACCTAGAATTTGGTCCTTTTACTTGCATTTTTTTCCAAACCATCACTGAGTTGCTCTTCTTAAAAACTCATTTTTTGAAGATGTACGCGCTCTGCACCAATACTGTCTGCACACATATGTTTGTTGCACCAATACAGCCCGCGTGCATACGCATGTTGCACCACTACATCCCGCGTATACTTGAAAAAAGTTCCAAAATTAAAAAGGTGTAAGGAATTCGTTGAGATTACGGGCTATTGGGTAGTTTCCCAACTAATCCATTGCCTATAGCCCATCACCCAACCGAATAACCATCATTTTTTCATATAAAAGAAGGTGTTGGGGTCTCATTCCACATCTAGACCTAAAAACTGTGAAACTCTGCCCGTTTCAGATCCCCTCCTTGCCCCGAGCATTTGCAGCCATTTTGTGAGAATTACCTCAGAATTCCGTATTTTTCCCGTTTTCCTCCATAAGAACTCATTCCATTCCCCAAGAAGAATTTTGAGAGGAGAAAGATACATGGAGATTCACTTGGAGCTTGGTGAAGAAGATCTCGAACCAATTTCGAGGAGCAGTAGCCAACTTTGGTTGTAAGTAATCATTGTATTATCAATAAAAGAAGTACGTTTCATGTCCCAAAACATGATGTGTCAAATGTTTTCATTTGATTTATGATTTTATTCTAACATCTAACCCTTATTTATGTATGAAATGTATGCTTGTAGTTTTTTGTTATTTGTCTTTGAATGTAGGGTAGCCTTTGGGAGGATTTTTGCAGTCAGCGAAGCTATCAAGCGTGAGAGGATCAACACCAGACGCAGAGTAAAGGTACAATTACCAGATCCTCATTTTACTTTTATTGCATAAGTCTGGGGTAGTTAGAGAAGTATGAGACTTTTAAACGGTTATTGATCTACCTACATTGTAAACCCTAGTGTATCCATAGGGGGGTTTTCCAGCTAGCAAAACTGGCGACCATAATGGGGAAGCCTCTAGGGTTTTAGGGGATTTTTTGGGTGTTTGATTGGTTTTATACCTTTTGAGTTTCTTGTTGAGTCTAATGAGTCTTTAAGGGATTTTGGTCACCTGTAGGTGCCATACCAGTTCTCCTTTCCCTCTCAGTGTGTTTTTTTCTTTTCTTTTTGAGAAATTACAAAGGTGTACACGCCCTACAGTGGGACAACACGTGTACATACGTGTCCTTCTTTATAGATAGCTCACATATATACGCAGGTTGCTTAAGCATCAGTAGTGTACCTGTGTCAAGAAATTGTTTTTAAGTAGAGGCAGTCAACCTCTTCCCTGATTGAGGTTTTACTTCTTAGGGTTTCTTGACTAAGTCTGGTGTCTCTATTTTTTACAGTCAAAGCCTAGGTTAGATGTCAGTTTGCTTGTCTTTTTCAAGATTTCTTGTGTTTACTTCGAACTGGTTTTAGGCGAGTCTTTGAGTCTTTGATCAGCCTGTTTGGTTTCTTTAGTGACTCCCTGCGATCCACAGTGGGCCAGAGGTCAGTTTCAATCTCGTCTTGTTTTTCACTTTTTCCCCTTTCGCTTGCTTTAAAGAAAAAGAAAAAGAATTTATTTCAAGTTTCTTGTTTAAAGCATTTAAAAAAAAAAATCTTAGTTTGGTAAAGTAGTTAGGGTTAAGTTATTTTACTTGAAAGGAAAAAGAGTTCAATTTTTAAGTTCTTTATTGATTTCTTAGAACACTAAGTAGCTCGTAGTCAGTGAAATCTCGTTTTAGGTCTTCCTTTCAAAGATCTTGAAAAAAGTTAGTTGTGAAAAGTTGGTTTAAAGAGTTAGTTGCAAATCTTTATTGTTAACTAGAAGTAATTTTGCTTTAAATTTCATTTATTTCTCCTTCTTCAGCTCCCATACACACCACTAGTTTCACTGCCATTTCCTTGAGTTAAAACAAGCCATTTAAAACAAACGCTAATTAAAAACAATCAGACTTTATGTTTGTAGGGTCAATCAACTAGTTTAGGCTAGAGCCTTGAATTAGGTTGGAGAGGAAACTCTTCAAGGCTTATAAACAAACATTGGAGTCAGAGCTAGGGAGTGTAAAAAGTCCAGTGACGTGAAATTTATCCGAGACCCCCCTCTAACACAGGGGATAAACATGAGGTCGTGTGAGGAAAGGTAGCAGAGATAACCCCTCCAAAGTTGGACCAAGCGTAGTGGGGAATGCATATTGAGGACTTGTCGTGGGATACTATCGGTTGCATTTTCCTACAGATCTTTGTGGACCTTGAATCCATTCGAGATCCTCAGTTGTCTTCCGAACCACTTGCTCTCAATACCCTCAGTAGGTTTTGGACTTGTTATCCTGCTCATTGCGGTCCACTCGATTGTCGAATGTACCCACCTGGTGTTTGTTTACGAGCTAGCAACTTAGTTGCCTTTATTCTAGAGACTTACACAGGTGACTGCGGGGGTATACTGCGGTACCTAGGGTAGACATCGGGCCACACTTTGCAGAGTATACCTAGAGGGTGCTTCCATGTTTGAGTTTCACTTGCACTGGTAAGTTTCTCTATTGTTGGTTGGCATAAGTGTTCTTCCGACTAGATAGTGGTTTCTTGGTTTTTCTTGTAGGAAATTTTTTAGTGTGTGATTTTCTTTAAACATTAGTAAAATCCTTTCTGTGTCGTTGATATTTTCACAAGGTGGAATATCAAGAGATCCGTCAGTCGCGAAGGCTTGAGGGCCTGTCGTCGGTTACATTGGAGCCACCACCGCCACCATTACGGCAAAGACTTGACCAGCAAGGGTCATTCGAAGTGACCAAGCCGCAGGAAATTGTGCCTGAGCCAGCTCCGAGAGGAGAACACTCGAATCTGGAGGAACATATTGTTTCTGACTTTGGAAAGAAATCTATCAATCAGCCAACCCTCCGATCACTGACTTGTCAGCGCCAATATTGGTACAAGTTGTCTCTCCAAGGGTAACACATCACGAACGCCAGATAGTCTTACAAGCAACTATGGAAGCAAACGTTGCTACTTCATCAGGGAGTCCTCACACTCCCTCAACGACTGCCACCATAGGGGGTATCCCGCCTCCAAACACACCTTCGTCGGTCCAGACTAACATGGTCTCGACCACCTCTACTTCGGGTAGTGGTCTGATTCCGTCATCCATAGCGACAACTGCTTCATTCACACAGAGTGTGATGGGCCCTCCATTTTCATATGGGATGCCTGACTTTGATACGAACTCCATCCTTACCTACTCCACCATACATACCATGGATCTGGGGGGATGGAGCTCGAATTCTCTTTTGCAAGGGTCTATGGGGGGCACCTCGGCCTCCTATAATTATATCCCTTACGATGGAGGCCATATACCTCCTCCATCCCCATTGCTCGACGGTGTTTTCCAGCCACTCATCGGGTTGAATACAAACTATACCTTGTTTGGAGTAGGCAGTCTATAACCTTCTTCTTACACCACGTCGGTGGGATCCATGTCATTCTCTTTGTTCGGCGCGTTTGGTAATAATGCCTTCTCAAGAACTGCCATATCGGTCGGGGGAAACCTCAGTTTTGGACAATAGAATCCTGTGCATGGTACTATTCCTACATAGGGGGGGAAACACAGGTGTTTTGTGTTGAAATAATGTAACTACAAAGAGCATTCTTATTATTATTGGATTAAATCCCCATTGAGGATTAATCATGTCATTATTATTATTATTATTATTGTTATTGGATTAATCCCCATTGTGGATTAATCATGTCGGTAATTGTATAAGGACCAAATCCCCTTTTGCGGATTGGTCATCGGACAATTACAAAGGGCAGAATAAGAAGTCGGCCCCAGCAGTTATTATGGAAGACCCAGAATTAATTAAAGGTGGGTTTACCCACCCAGAGTGAGAGGTCGGCCCTGCCAGTTGTGACCTTTCACATGTGCCAGTCTTGTATAAATAAGAGGTTAGCGCCTCACTTCAAACACACAACTCACTTGCTCATTTCTCTTATGAGGCAAGCTGCAATTACCAGAGAGAGGAGGAGAAGAGTGGTGAATATCTTGGGGAGGACTTTCTATATTGGTTTGAGTTATCTCTTGAACATTGTTTAAGCTATTTATGATAAGGAAGTTTTGTTGGGTTTTCTTCCCCTAGAGGGTTTCCCAGGATAAATGTTGTGTCTCTTGTGAATGTGTATT
>ML829344.1:6006-49333 GCA_009831015.1 Picea engelmannii | reverse complement strand
GTTGATGACTTTAGTTGAGATAGCAATCGTCGTAAAGTATTATACTTGATAGCATGTGAGAATATAGAGGTAAATACTTTGTCTGATATGACTAACACCTCCTCTAGGAGAAACCTCGTGTGTTAGTTTCAGATTTCCATGGATGAATGCTTGGTCACAACACTATAAGAGTGTTGACCTCATTTCGTATTGTATTCCTTACCTTTAATCTTTGCTTCAAGATAAATTATAAGATATATCTAAAGGAGCTACTGTGATGATTGTTCGTGTTATTTCTTTATATTATCAAGAAGGATATTATTCTTGTTTGTTGTTTTGTTGACCTTGCTCCAGGTCACATGAGGAAGCTATAGTGAAGGTTGAAGAAGGAAACATGCTAAAGGAGAGATCATAAATGAAGCAATCATCAGTGGAAAAGAAGAAGGTAGGTCACTCAGAAGCTGCCATGACCCACGCTATTGAAGAATCCATGCGAACTCTTGAAGATTAGCTCACTTCAACTACAAGGTGCTACCATACATATGCAAAGTGGTCACAGGTTTACAAGAACTCAAAGGTGACCATGAAGGCGTATGTGATAGATGTGCACAAGGGAAGAACATCAAGAACCCATTTTCGAAGAGGGACAGCAAGACAGAAGGATTCCCAAAACTCATTCAGATGTGTGTGGCCCAATGCCATCATCCTCCATTAATGGGTATGTATACTATGTATCATTCATAAATGATTATTCTCGTAAGAGACCTGGATATATTTGAAGTGTTCAGCAAGATCAAGGAATTCAAAGCCTTGATAAGAGAACCCTTCTGTAAGGAAGATTAAGATACTCAGATCAGATAATGGAGGAGAATATACCTCAAAAGAGTCGTGAACTTATGCAAAGATGTTGGGATCAAGATCCCCAACAAAATGGTGTAGTTGAATGGAAGAACAGAACCATGCTGGAAGCTATGAATATCAAGATCTTCCTATGTGTTTATGGGCAGAAACAACAATGGAAATTGTTTATGTGTAGAACAGATTATCCCATGGTGCACTTGGGTTCAAGACCCCAAAAGAAATGTTCACCGGAAAGAAGCCAGAGGTAATCCATCTCAAAATATTTGGTTGTCCAGTGTTTATTCATATACCGAAAGAGAAAAGAAACAAGTTGGAACCCTCCAGAAAGAAGGGAATATTTGTGGGATACATTGAGGTATCCAAGGCCTTCAGAATCTACATACCTGGTCACTGCCATATTGAGATTAGTAGGGACGTGACCTTTGATGAAGAAGCAACACTTAAGAAATCGAGAAGATGCCAGATTGAAGAAATGTGTGAAGAGGAACCTGTAAATCCCAGAGTTGTAGAACCTGTAACGGAAGTTGTAGCTTCCCCTGATGAGGAGACTCCTGAAGATCACGATGTATCAGAATTTCAATAACCTCCTCATATGACCTTCTCCCATAAAAGAAAGTCTGCTTGGGCAAGAGAGCTTATACAAGATGGAGAGAAGTATGGTGCTCCAGAAGGAACCACAAGATAGGTAAAAAGACCAAATCCATTCTACAGTTACACGGCTTTGATGTGCAATCTACTTGATGAAGAACCCACATGCTTTGAAGAGGCCATCCAAAAGAAGGAATGGGCAGATGCCATGACAGAGGAGTATCAATCTATAATAAAGAATGATGTATGGGAAATAGTTCCCAGACCAAAAAGTAAGGATGTGGTATCATCAAAATGGCTCTTCAAAATAAAACATGTTGATGATGGAAGTATTGAGAAATATAAAGCAAGATTTGTCACTCATGGCTTTTCCCAGAAGGAAGGAATCGACTATGAAGAGACATTCGCTCCTGTGGCCAGATACACTTCGATCAGAACCATTATAGCTCTTGTTGCTAAGATGAAATGGAAGCTGCATCAGATGGATGTGAAGACAGTTTTCCTGAATGGTGTTATCGAAGAGGAAGTGTATATAGAGCAACCCCGAGGATTTGAGGTTGAAGACAGGAAGTCTCATGTCTGTCGATTGAAGAAAGCCTTATACGGATTGAAGCAAACTCCCAGAGCTTGGTATGGCCGTATAGATAGTTTCTTGACGAGTTTGGGCTTTACCAAGAGTAAAGCAGACTCAAATATCTACTTCAAGATGATGGATAATGAACCAGTAATATTATTACTGTATGTGGATGACTTATTCTTAACTGGAGAAGAAAATCTCATCCCTGAATGTAAACAGAGACTTGTCGTAGAATTTGAAATGAAAGACCTTGGTCTAATGCATTACTTCTTAGGCCTTGAGGTATGGCAGAGTCCAGAGAGAATCTTCCTTAACCAAGGGAAGTACACAATCGAAATCTTAAAGAGATTCGACATGCTAGAATGCAAGTCCATGAATACTCCCATGGAAGAGAAGTTGAAGTTGTTGGTCGATACTTCGTCAGATTTGATAGATGTCACTTTGTACAGACAAATTATTGGATCGCTGATGTACCTGATGAACACCAGACCAGACATCTGTTTTGCAGTGAACACCTTGAGTCAGTTTCTGGTAGAGCCCAAACGTGCTCACCTAGTGGCTGCAAAACATGTGATGAGGTACCTTAAAGGTACAGTGGATTATGGTCTCAACTATGATGGAGATCACGACTTCTCATTGAGTGGATATACTGATGCAGATTGGGCAGGAAGCGTTGCTGACAGAAAAAGCACTTCCGGATGTTGTTTCAGTTTTGGATCAGCTATGATCTCGTGGCAGAGTAGGAAGCAATCCATTATTGCTCTTAGCACAGTGGAAGCAAAGTACATTGACGCATGTTCTGCTAGCTGCGAAGCTATATGGCTTCGAAAGTTGCTGACAGACCTATTTGATTTGGAGATGAGAGCAACCGCGATTCTATGTGACAATCAAAACTGCATTAAAATGACAGAGAATCCTATGTTCCACGACAGGTCGAAGCACATAGAGATCCGCTATCATTTCATCTGTGACATGGTATAGAGATGAGCCTTGAAGCTCCAGTACATTAGAACGGATGAACAGGTTGTTGATGTGTTGACTGAGCCTCTATCTCGTGTAAAGTTTGAACAGTTTCGAGATAAGCTTGGTATAGTTCGAAAGGACCCTCCCTGAAAGGGGGAGTATATGCATTCCTTGCTTTTGACCCAGTTGTTAGACGTAAAGCAAGATGAGTCATGCTTTTGACCTCGTTGTTAGACGTAAAGCATGACGATGTGTGATCCTTGCTTCTGACCTCACTGTTAGACGAAAAGCAAGATGAGTCATGCTTCTGACCTCGTTGTTAGACGTAAAGCATGACGTCATGTGATCCTTGCTTCTGACCTCGTTGTTAGACGTAAAGCAAGATGATTCATGATTCTGAACTCGTTGTTAGACGTAAAGCATGACATCGTGTGATCTTTGCTTCTGACCTCGTTGTTAGACGTAAAGCAAGATGAGTCATGCTTCTGACCTAGTTGTTAGACGTAAAGCATGACGTCGTTGATTCCTTGCTTCTGACCTAGTTGTTAGACGTAAAGCAAGATGATTCCTCACTTCTAACCTCGTTGTTAGACATAAAGCGAGATGTTGATGTGTTCCTTGCTTCTGACCTCGTTGTTAGACGTAAAGCAAGATGAGTCATGCTTCTGACCTCGTTGTTAGACGTAAAGCATGACGTTGTGATTCCTCGCTTCTGACCGAGTTGTTAGACATAAAGCGAAATGATGATATTAGTTTCTTCTGACCTAGTTGTTAGAAGTAAAGCAAGATGTGACTGACACTAAGCTACCAGCTTAACCACTGTGACATTGAGCTAGTGTAGTACTGTGATGTGCCAGCGTAGTGTTGTGATGAGGTATCATTTTTACTAATACATATTTGATGCAGATGATGATAGCATGCTTTCAAGAATGATGATGTTGTTGATGAAGAAATCTTTCGATGACTCGTAAATATGCTAACCAATGTTTCAAGATGATATTGACGATACTGTCCTCCAAATGCCATTGATGATGTAGACCTCTCTCGTCTGATGTTGATGAAGAATACCCTTCTTGTTAAGGGGGAGTGTTGAAATAATGTAACTGTGAAGAGCATTCTTATTATTATTGGATTAAATCCCCATTGCAGATTAATCATGTCATTATTATTATTATTGGATTAATCCCCATTGTGGATTAATCATGTCGGTAATTGTATAACGACCAAATCCCCTTTTGCGGATTGGTCATCGAACAATTACAAAGGGCAGAATAAGAAGTCGGCCCCAACAGTTATTATGGAAGACCCAGAATTAATTAAAGGTGGGTTTACCCACCCAGAGTGAGAGGTGGGCCCTACCAGTTGTGACCTTTCACATGTGTCGGTCGTGTATAAATAAGAGGCTAGTGCCTCACTTCAAACACACATCTCACTTTCTCATTTCTCTTATGAGGCAAGCTGCAATTACCAGAGAGAGGAGGAGAAGAGTGGTGAATATCTTGGGGAGGACTTTCTGTATTGGTTTGAGTTATCTCTTGAACATTGTTTAAGTTATTTATGATAAGGAAGTTTTGCTGGGTTTTCTTCCCCTAGAGGGTTTCCCAGGATAAATGTTGTGTCTCTTGTGAATGTGTATTTCTCAGTGATCTTGTTCTTATTATGCTCTTATCTATTGAAATGCAAAGAACTATAATAATGGCATAAACATTAACATTTTGTCCTCACAAGGACTTTGGAATCCTTGCCAAGGATCAATTCCCTCGTCAAGGATGACAACCGGGGGAAACCCCTTCTATGGTCAATGGAACCCCTGGCAAGGCTCTGTCCCTATGCTCGTCGGATTGGAAGGGGGAAACCCTTTCCAGAATCTTTGGAACACAACGCAGGGAGAAATCCCTTCCCAACCCTCGACATCCAATTACGGGAATCAGTTGATGATGTCCCAGTAAATGCAGTTTTTGTACATTGGTCAAGGCCATGGTGTCTACCAGAACCCTGGCCAACAACCCAATTTTTCCTGGCAACCTGGTGCCAATCAAACTCTAGGCTCCCTTTTTCCCATACATAGTACCCAGTCCAAACTATTGTTTCTGGAAACGTTACATATGCCAGACTTGTCAATGTTGCTTAACTACCTGATTTGTCATGATCTGTGTTCACCCCCCATGCCGACTAAGTTTCCCTCGGACATTCCAAAGTTTGAAGGCAACCCTGGCGAAGACCCAGGTGATCACGTGGAAACTTTTCACCTATGGTGCTCATCGAACTCATTGCGAGACAACTCCGTATAGTTGTGTCTGTTTCAATGCACTCTCATCGGGGGTGCCACAAAATGGTGCATCGAGCTCGACCTCTCAAGATATTCTTACTTTATCGATTTGGCGATGGTTTTTCTAAACCATTTCCAACTACCTGTGAGATAGGATGTCGGCACCGAATTGTTGGCCAAGTTTGAGTAGACTAAGGCAGATCATATCTTGGATCACATATGAGAATGGTGACATCGAAAGAGCTTGATCAAGGTACAGGTCCCACCAGATTTCCTGTTGGAGTGGTTCCTGATGTCTTTGGTACCTCGGTTATCCAAGGACGTTTCAACTTCAAGAGTGTTTTCAGAGGAGGAGGCGATAATGAGAGTGCAACAGATCGAACTGATATACTCTTAGTTTGGCTTACTCTATGATATTTTTCCAAATGCGCCATGGTCCATCCTTGATAAGGCCAAAAAAGTTTTGGAGCACATGTTGATGGTATACTTGGTTCAACACAAGCGAAGTCCATTGATCATTTATTAAATCAATTGCAACAATTGTCAATACAAGAGACAACAACCAACCAGACCTCTGGTTCAGTTGTTCCCCCTACTCAAATGTCAAACGTACACGGTGTGCATTCAATTAACCCGAAGGCCAACCAGCAGCCTGACGAAAAAGAAGAAACAACGAAACAACAAGGGTAAGGAGGATAAGAAACCAAACAATAATGTTGGTGGGGGAAACACAGAGAAGAGAAAGTCGAATTATCTATGTAACCTTTTCATGGAGGACCATCTGAATCACCTGTGCCCTCGACTTGTGGAGGCCCAGAAGTTATTGGCACAACAGCAGCCTGTTGTGTTAACGAACCCATTCCCACATGGGAAAAATATGACTCAATCCTCTTCGAGCGCGGATGGGGGAAGTCAGCGACCCCCTCCGTCTTCTAGTAATCCCTCGGTTGTGAACGTTTATATGATGAAAGGTGACGCTTACATAGAAACTAGGGCACATGATTACGGAATGTTGGAATCTTATGAAAAGGGTAAAGAAGTTTTAAACCCATCTGTTCCTCTCCATATTGAGAATACAATGGGAGACACAATGACACGCATCCTGAAAGGGGTGTTCAAGAAATCTTATCATAATCCGAACGCGAGGGCCACCCAAAATTACTCTGTGGTGGAGGATTTTTCACAAACCCCTTGCGTGATGTCTGATTTGGAGTTCCTCCAGAGCTGCCCTTCGCAGAGGAAGGATTTGTTATCCGCCTTGGGATCTGCTGAGACTTGTAATCCAGGAACGATCATTCTCGATACGACCGACTTGAAACCTTGTCTCCCATACCACGTTGCATTTCAAATAGTAGTGGCTTACACCACAAAAAAATTTACCTGGAATATTTTATGCACGGTGCTTGATGAGGGTGTCTCGACTTACGTCATATTGTTGGCATGTGGGAAGGCCATTGGCCAACCCATTTTTTCTTCGTCACCTACTCTGCTTACTACTTTCGATGATCGTTCTTTCAGACCACATGGAATCATCCCTTCTTTCCACGTGTAGTTAGGAGGGAAGACTATGTGCATCAAATTTGAAGTGGTCGTTGTGCCTCTCAGCTACAACCTTTTATTGGGAAGGAGTTGGAATTATGAAATGCATGCAGTGGTTGCCACAGTTTTCAAGTCTTGTTGTTTCCACACGAGGGTCGAATCATAACCATTGACTAGTTGTCTTTATCTAGACCTGACCCTTCATTGGGGGCATCCACGGTCCCAATGATTTTTAACCCTTAGCCTGACGTCGTCAATGTGGGGGTTGTTTTGTACCCACCTTTGATGGGTACTTTCGATTACCTGCCTCCTTCCGGTGATGTCAAGTTCATATCAGTTTCCCCCGACCAACCTAGGGATGAAATATTTCAAGTGTCGTCATTCTGAATGACTTACTTTAACGATCCGTGGATTGTTCCTTCCCCATCGGACTCAATGGAAGGGAAAAGGCATCATGGCATAGCCATTCCCTTGTTCATGGTAGAAGTTGCGTACAGTATTGTTCAACAAGCTTCGTCTAACCCCGACTTGACTACCGCACATGAGTTAGATCCAGTTCTCCAGCCTATTTGCGCTCAAGGTTCCCTCGCCACTACAGATTCTTTAGACTTGGTCTTGCCCTCTGATGAGGCAATTATAGAGGCATTGACTAGTCTAGACAGACCCTGGAATGATCTCCATTATGGATCTTATTTTCTCCCGGAGTTAAGAAGAATAGAGGCAGTTGAATTCGTTTTGACTATGACTCGAGACAAGTCTTGTCTTGTTAAACTCTAGCTACGCACGCAGTTTATTTCGAGGGTAACATTGAAACTATCGTTGAAATGATACCTATTTACATCTCCATAACCCTTGGCGTCGTGGAAAATGTTTTCGTCAGAGAGGACTTATCCCCTGAGGAGATCCGAATCTATACAGATTCATTTAAGGAATTTTGCGACGTTTTTTCCTGGTCTTACAAGGAAATGCATGGAATTCATCCAAGAATCGTCGAACATGAGATAACAACTTATCCTAACACCAAGTCGGTCTGACAGAAGCTTCTTCCGATGAATCCTTGGAAAGCGACAGTTATTAAGGCTGAAGTAGAGAAATTTCTTAAAGTTGGTTTCATCTACCCCATACAGTTGATGCAATGGGTGTCAAATCTCGTTCTGATTAACAAAAAATAGGGTACAATTTGAGTGTGCATGGACTTCTATGACTTGAATAAGGCTTTTCCAAAGGATAATTTCCCCACCTCATTCATTGACCAGATTGTCGATGAATGCATAGGCTATGAGGTATTTTCATTCATGGATGGTTTTTCGGGATATAACCAAATTCAGATCAAACTTGAAGACCAGAATAAAACAATTTTTATCTATCTGTGGGGCACATTTTCTTATCGTAAAATGCATTTTGGCCTGAAGAATGTTAGAGCCACTTTTCAGTGGGTCGTGTCTTTTTCTTTCCACAACCTTAGACATATAGTTGAGGCTTATCTCGATGATCTAGCAACATGATCTCGCAAGATAATTGATCATCTTGAACACCTCCGACTAATCTTTGAACGATGTCGCTACTATCAGATTCGCTTGAATCCTAACAAGTGCATTTTCTGCGTGACGTCGGGTCGTCTTCTAGGTTTCATAATTTTGACAACAGGGATCATGGTCGATCCTATTAAGATTGAGGAAATATTTCAGTTGCATCCCTCATGCACAATCCCTCGGCTTCAAATATTACAGGGAAAAGCAAACTTTCTTCGTTGTTTTATCGCAAACTATGCCGAGATTACTAAAGGTTTCATGCATTTACTAAAAAAGGGAGTCCCTTTCTATTTGGACGAAGTCACTCAGCTCTCTTTCGAAGCGTTGAAACATGCCCTTACGTCTGCCCTCTACTGTGGCCTCCCAATTATAATAAAGATTTCTTATTGTACTTGGCCACTGCAAAGTCGACCATCAGTATGGTCTTGGTTGAAGAGGACAATCTGCTCGAAGAACATGTGATTTACTGCCTGAGTTGAGGCCTAGTTGGACTGGAACTCAACTACTCCCATGTTGAGAAGCTTGTGTTGGCAGCAGTGCATATTGTCCAGTGGTTTCATCATTATATCATGCTTTGCAAGACCACCGTCATTGCCATTGTGAATCCATTTCAATATGTGTTGACACGACGCGTCATGGGCGGCAAGATCAGTAGATGGATTTTTATCCTCCAAGAATTTGACTTGGATTTTGTTTCCACGAAATCCAAAAATTCATTGGTCTTTGTGGAACTTTCGGTCGAGTTAGGTGATGTTATGCCCAAAGAATCGCCTATTAAAGGATATCTTTTTATGATCACATATTCGGACCCCTGGTATGGATATATACTAGTCTATCTCCAAACTTTGAAGTGACCTTCCTCTGCTTCTCACGATGAGTGTCGACGAATACGCCATTAGGCACGAAACTATCTCATCCTCGATGACACTTTGTATCATCGAGGTGTAGATTGCATTCTTTGTCAGTGCCTTATTCACGAAGAAGCGGAACTCGTTCTTAACGACTGCCACACTAGAGCATGTGGTGGTCATTTTTCAGGGTTGGCGAGATCCCAAAAGTTTCTACGAGCTGGTTACTTTTGGCCTATGTTAATCAAGGATTGCATTGAGTCAGTCAAGAAGTGCCACCCATGTTATATCCTCTCTCGAAAGATGAGGTCACATCATGCTCCTATGTTTCTCATCATTATTGTTGGTCCCTTAACCAAGTGGGAGATTGATTTTACTACATGCCACCCAACCTTAGTTAGGGGCATCATTATATCATCGTAGCGGTAGACTACTTCACAAAGTGGGTCAAGGCTATGCCAACATTTAATAATGATGGAAAAACAACATCTATCTTTATTGTTAACCAGATAGTAGCAAGGTTCGGCATCCCAAAGGAGATTGTCCCTGACCACAGTAGTCACTTTCATAACAAAATGATGTATGAGTTAACATAAAATCTTGGGTTGAGGCAAGAGCATTCAACACACTACTACCCACAACCAAATGGTCAGGTGGAGGTTGTGAATAAGTCCCTCAATACTATTATGCAATGAACGATCAATTATGCCAAGTCAAATTGGCATTTGATTTTGTACTCGACGTTATGGGCCTACCAAATGTCTGTAAATACTGCCACTGGTTTCTCACCTTTCCAACTCGTTTACGGGCTGGAAGAAATCTTTCCTATAGAGTGTCAGATCTCGTCTCTAAAGTTGGCAGTAGATTTATTTCCAGACACTTCACCACTTGAGTAACGCTTATTATATCTCGAGCAGCTCGATGAGAAACGTCGTGATGCAGCCGTGGCCAACGAGGCTCCCAAGCAACGAGTCAAGTGTCAATATGATTGGTCTGTTCGTCCTCAGATTTTCTTTGAAGGTGACCTTGTCCTGGTCTATGACCAAGATAAGGATTCCTTGGGGGCAGGCAAGTTCAAACCCATGTGGTTCAGACCTTTCATTTTGAAGGAGGTCTTAAAGAAGGGCACTTATCATCTGGTTGAATTTGAGGGAAATGCTTTGGCGGAGCCTAGAAATGGGCTCTACCTCAAAAAGTATTACTCGTAGGTTGGTCACCTGGGTGACTTCTTGTACATATGTATAGTTCTTATACAGTTAGTTTTTGGTCTTTTTGTTTTATGGACGTATTGTTATTTATGTCATATTTTTCACTATGGCAGATGTCAAGTGAATCGAAGGTGTTTTTTGGGTTCGCGGATGGCGCTAGATGACACACTCGGAGGCTTTCTTCCACAACTTGGGTGATTTTCACGCCTCAAGGCTAGTTGCTATATTTTGGAGGTATATGTCTAGGCGACGCTACAAACAATGTCGTTCAGTACAATGCAGTGATAGAGTTGCTTCATGATGCTTTGTCACATGGTACTCTCACCTCTGGGTCTACTTAGATGCTCAGCTGGTTGTGTCCCAGTTAAATGGGGTTTACCGCGTTTATGATCCTACTTTACATCGACGCTTCCTTAGGGTACGTCTCTTAGAGCACTGCTTTGATTACATTACATATATCCATGTTCCTAGGAGATTAAATAAAATGATAGATACTCTAGCTAATCAAGTATTAAATTGTCAAATTGCACACACATACACATGTACATACATTTGTAAAAATGTGATCCATAAGACATCAAATATGTATATATATATATATATATATATATATATATATATATATATATATCTTGAAAAGTATCAAAGTACATAGGTGGGCGTGAACGCCTCAAAAAATAATAAATCTGGTATACATCACGGGGCTTATGCCCTCAAAAATATACAAAAAGTGTCATTGGCACATGATGGTCCATCCTATCTAAGCACGGGGCATGTTGGCCCTACCGTAGTGAAAACCGTTGTTTTTCCAAATGCCAAAAGAGTTGGACCCAATTTCGTGGCACCCCAACTACATGAGGCTGCATAGATGGGGGGAGATCCTCGATCTCGGCCATGGCAACTGCACGCGTAACCGCGGTGAGGTTTCGCTCCACCCGTCTCAACACCCTCTCGGCCTCTCTGGCTAAAGTTCCCCCTGCGTATGTTGGTCTGTTGGCTGTTACTAGTACTTCCTCTGGTCGAGGACATCGTCTAGTCCTCGAGAAGTTTGTCGAGCGCACAGGTCCCGCATATGTACATAACAGATATATAGTTGTCAAATACCCTGATACACATAAAAATGATATATATAAAAAGAAACAAAAAATTAAATAACTTTAAAATTACATGTACCTATCTCTCCTCTCTCCTCTCCAGGAGGTACGGGCATGTCTGCATCCCTATAAAAGTTGACTATGGCGTAGGGGTAGTCCTCTATCATCGGAATCTTCCATTCCCACCAAGCAAAAAATGTGTCGTCGAAGGCCTCTATGGTCCTTCCTCCCCCCTGTCGTGGTAGCAATGTTGCCCATCTACACATTGTTGGGAAGGAGGCCACATGCCCCCGCATTGTCTCTCTAGGACTCAATTTGGGTACCCTCTCAAAGAAGACGAGCATAAAAAGGTATCAAACTCGAAGTTTTTGTTGCTACACTCATGACAATCCGTAAGCTACCTCTTCATGCAAGTCAGCATGGTCGTGCTCCATTCAAAAATGTGTGCATCAAAACACTGCATGGCACAATACGTGTGCACCCAGGAGGCCTAGTGGATGGTCACGGATCTAGAGATCCACCCAATGAGCAGTAGGATCACCTTCAGTGATAAGTTGGTGATCTTGTTGATGGGCACTTGAGAACCTACTTTCTCTGTGCCTGCCTCACAGTGCATCCTGATGTAGTCGGCGATGTTGAAGGGCCCAAGAGGAAATGTTCGCAGGTTGATTGGTTCCCCTCTCCTCGAGAGGCCAGTCAAAAATTAAATTTCCTCAGTCATTGGATTCAATGATTTCCCATCAATCATGAACGCCTCTGCGTCTGGGTGCCAGTAATCCACCAGGGCATTCAAAAGCCTGGTTTGTGCCCTCATAAGAGGACACTAGTAGAACTTCCATAACCCGCATTGTTTTAATGTGAAAATGGAAGCAGGGTCCTCATAGACCAAGACATCGACCTCTTCATGTTCCCTCTCTCTCCATTGGACATACATCTTGTTACATGACAAGTTCAAGAGGGAGTTAGCTCTTGCATTTTTTCATTTTTTCATGTTTTTGAGGGTGTACATGGATTGTTTTGGAAACAGTCGCGTACATCCACGAGTAGATTCTTTTATGCCCGCAGATGTATGCAGTTTTTCCTTGTACAACCCGCATACACGTAGGGCCTCCCTTTTTTAAGAGGGTGCGCCCCAAAAAAAACTAAAAACAATGCAAGAAAGAAGAATGGAAATGAAAGAGGGATGAGTTTATACTTACTTGGTTCGAGCGGAAGTTTGTTTCATCCTCTGAAGCTCTCGGAATCAACTCTTTTAGCAAAGGGGTCTTTTTTTTACCTTTTGGTTAATTCTCAAATTGCAATGGTAAAAATGAGTTGTCAGCTTCTATTTATAGACTTTTTTGGCCCTTTTTGCCACTTTTTTGAACCCTTTTGTCATTTTTTTTGCCTTGAAAATCATTTAATGTGGTTCTTGAGTTTCTTATTGGATGATACGATGCGATTCACTTTTGGTTTGGTAACCTTTTTGGGAGATGGGTCACTTTCAAAGGTCCTTTGGCAAAAGTCCTTTTTTTTAACTTTTTACATATAAGTTAGGATTCCACCTCCACTTTCCGCATCTCGTTGTATTTTTCGCTTTTCCATAGGATAGATCCCACCGAACTACGACACGGAACTGTCATTGTTTCTTTAGAAGTGTTTTAATTTAGTGGTAGAGCCTACCTCTACATGGATGCCCTATTTAGATCATTGTTGCATTTTGGCGCCCATGTTGTCTTTAATGAATTTAGGCTCGAGAGTCCTTGTTAGTCCTTTCATGATTACAAGATTGAGCCTCATACTTCTGATGCATCATCACTCTTGGCCTCACCCTCGGGACTCCCAAAAATGAGCATACTTTGTTGTCTTTCAAGCTCACTTTGAAATCTGAAAGCAACATTCGACGAGACTACATTTATGCTTTTCAATCTTGTCTGGATTAACTGAGAAAAGTGACCTAATGGAGTCTTCTTTAAGCCCTTTTTAGACTCTCTAAACATGAAAACATTGTTGAGTGATCTTGTTGTCCTTCACGCTCACCAAACTAAAACTTGAAGGCACGTCTATCCAATGGTAATTTGCCCATTTTTCGATCTGGATAGTCAATTTTACGAACAAAAGTATACTCTAAGAACTTCGGTTCACTAGAAGAGTATTCTCAGGTATAATTTTAACCCTTTTTCGGGCCTAAGGGACTAAATTTATGAAAAAGAAACCCCCACGAAGTCCATAGTTAAGCTCTTTTCAGACTCCTTAAAATTGAAAAGATCATCGAGTGACCTTGTTCCTTCACACTCGTTAAATTGGTACAGAAGAACATCTACTGGCATGAGTTTACCCCTTTTTATGGCCTATGCATTATGGAGGAAAAAGGTACACCTTGGGAGATTCGTCTCGCCGGGAGAGTTCTCATCAGTAAATTTTATATTTTTTCGGGATAAGGAGACTAAATCTAGAAAAAGGTTGTGAGTCCATAGTTAAGATCTTTTCAAACTCCTTAAATTTGAAAATATTGTCGAGTGATCTTGTCTTTGTCACACTCGTTAAAATGGTTTTGAATAGACGTCTTTTTGGTGCTAGGTTACCCCTTTTTTGAACCGAATGGACTATTGTCGAAAAAGATACCCCGGTGGAGTCTTCTTTTACGTTTTTTCAGACTCTCTAAACATGAAAAAACTACCGATCTTACCTTCTCTGGGCTCATGAAAAAATACATTGAAGGGGGTTTCATCGTGTCTTGCTAATCGCATTTTCATCCCTGTGTCTTTGGCCTAATGTCAGCTCCATGTTTCTCTCAACTGAACCTTTGAAGCATGCCTTATATGCAAGCCTTGTAGCACTTTGTCTCTGCGACCTGACACCTTGACCCATGGAGGAATTTTCCCCGGGTGTCATTTTCCTGCACATGTATCCTTGCTCTGAGCATTAGTTTGTTCCTTGCACTTAGAACTAGTATGCTTGAGAAACTCGTTCCTCCTTTGTAATGTAGCATTCTTTTATTCTTTTTCAAGCTCTTTAAAAAATTGAAAAAGACAAAAAAATCAAAAAACACAAAAAGAGGGGACAGGAAATATATATTCTTTTTTGGTAGCACAATGAGTCTCCCTTGGACAAAGCACATCCTTTCATTTGTTCGTCAAAATTTGGGATCTAATATGACCTCAGGAATTTGTTCTCCCTACATAGATTTGCTTCCTCCTCTGTTTGGTTACTCTTCCAAACGCATGGAGAGTTTTCATTGCCTCCTGCATCGTGAACTTATGTCAATGTCATTCTTCCTGAGTTTGGTCATCTTTCGTACTCTTTTCCAAGGGAAGTTTCACCCAGCCTGAGTCAGCATTTCTGAAGTTTGTCTCTTACCCTCATGCTCGACCATCTTGAAAGTCCAATCAAGTCCTTGTTCAAAATCAATAAAGTTCTATGACTGATCATTGAGATCCTCTTGTCTTTTCCCGATGATTCGTCGAAGACCTCTGGATAGTGAAGTCATACACTCACATTACACTCCTACCCAAGTTTTGAAGATCTTGAAGTTGTTGCTCGAGCTCTGAAGGCCTCGCCTCCAGCCATCATGCGTCATTAGCTTCTTGAAGATGGATACTATACTTGTATATATTTGATTTTGAGATGTAGATCCGTTGTGTATTTCTCGCGGCTACACTTTATATAGTTATATGACATCGATCTGCAATGTATTTGATTGGGAGCCGTGATTTATTTCATCTTGAGCATGGATATGCCCTCCTCGGAGAGATAATTGTTATTTTTGCAGATGGCACCTCCCGAACTCTGGTCTCGAGCTCACTCACTTCGTACATTGGTGAATATTTTGTAATGTATTTCGACCATCAGATTCTCTTCTGACCTCACACATTAGTGGGCATCTGTTATAACCCGAAATTTCTCTACACATGCATACCTATAATTTGACCATCTTACTTGCATTTTTTGCCAAGCCATCATTGAGTTGTTCTTCTTAAAAACTCATTTTTATAAGATGTACGCACCCTGCATCAATACTACCCACGTACACACGCCTACTGCACCAATACAACCCGCGTGTGTATGCATGCTACACCACTGCATCCCGCGTATACTTGCAAAAGTTGCAAGGTATCCATTGAGATTACGAACTATTGAGTAGTTTCCCAACTAATCCACTGCCTATAGCCCGTCACCCAACCGAATAACCATAATTTTGTCATATAAAAGGAGGTGTTGGGGTCTCATTCCACATCTAGACCTAAGAATAGTGAAACTCTATCTGTTTCACATGCCCTCCTTGCCCCAAGCATTTGCAGCCATTTTGTGAGAATTACCTCAGAATTCCTCATTTTTCCCTTTTTCCTCCATAAGAACTCATTCCATTTCCCAAGAAGAATTTTGAGAGGAGAAAGATACACAAAGGTGCACTTGGAGCTTGGTGAAGAGGATCTTAGACCAGGTTTGAGGAGCAATAGCCGACTTTGGTTGTAAGTAATCATCGTATTATTAATAAAAGAAGTACTTTTCCTGTCCCAAAACACGATGTGTCAAATATTTGCATTTGATTTATGATTTTATTCTAACATCTAACCCTTATTTATGTATGAAATGTATGCTTGTAGTTTTATGTTTATCTATCTTTGAATGCAGGCCAGCCTTTGGGAGGAGGTTTGCAGTCAACGTAGCTATCAAGCGCGAGAGGATCAACACCGAATGCGGAGTAACGGTACAGATATCAAATCCTTCTCATTTTACTTTTCTTACATAAATCTGGGGTAGGTTTTGGGTAGTTAGAGAAGTAGGAGGCTTTTAAACGGTTATTGATCTGCCTACATTGTAAACCTCGGTGTAGCCATAGGGGGGTTTTCCCCGCTAGCACCTATTACATATGGATGGAAGCTAAGGAGGTTCATATCGACCTCTCCACTAAATATGCATCTCACACAATACACAATCATCCCCTTCCACAAGAAATTGGCCTTCACATCTGAGATATGATCATCCACAAGATAGATACACCCCTCCTATAGCAGACTCAACCCCATCAAAGAGAATACGACCTCCTTAAATGGTACACAAAATCCACACAAATAAATCAATCCTCTCACAATAAATTCATCCCCTCCACACAAGAGATCTCAACTCTCCCAAGAATATTTGATATCCTCCACTAAGGAACTCAGCCTCACCAAAAACCTCGACCTCTAGACTATAGAACTTGATTGTTGCTAAGTGAATGTGACCTATTTTTTAATATATAGGACAGTAAAAAATTAACATAAAAAATGTTATTATTAACATACTATTAAAAAGTTGAAATGAAAATGTTAACTTTTAATGTCATAAACATGAATATCATTTTAAAGAGTCTATCATAAACATAAATAGATATGTTAACTTTTTAAAAGTTAACAGTAAAAGTTAGCACTCCCTATTAAGGACAGTAAAAATTTATGTAAAATTTAACAAAAGAACCAATGCATATAGAACATCAAAAAAATAGCCACTGATGATATCCTCTCAAAAACAAAAAAATGTATGCCTTTTATGTGTTTAGATTTGACAAAACCTTGAAATAAATCTCATTTCACTACCCAAAATAATCGTGCTCACTTTGCTACCCTAAATACGTCATCCTCTAGTTGTACTTCATGGTTGATACATGTTGAACTCCTAACACATAATTTTTGTATAAATATTACATTATTCAAGTGGCTAGTAGATATAACTTTTTTATTGCAATCATATCCAGAAAGGTACAAGAGACATTGGAAAGAAGAGTAGACTTAAACACTCAAACATCCATAGGCAAAGAAATTCCCCTCATATGGAAGAAACTATAGCCAAAGGACTATTGCAAGTCAATAGAGTCTTAAGGTATGTTATCTTTCACCATTCCAAACATGTAGAGCTTGAAGGAAATATATAAAAGGTTTTTTTATATCTCATGCAAGGAATGTTGAGAATCCGTATATCCAAGCTTCCATTTTCCTGCTAGATGAATATTCACAATGTAGTTTCACAATAAAGTTTGAGGAAGGCTTTGATGCCTCTTTCATAAAGCAATAAGGCTAGGAATGGCTCTCAAATGAAGAAAGATTATCTTTGTATAAGATGATACATGAATCCATTGGCATTCAAACGCATTCTCTAATTGAGAATAAAGACAAAAAAATATGTAAGGTTGGAAAGCCAAGTATGCTAGGATGTCCACTTATTCTAGGAAATCAAGGGGTTTAGAAGCTAGAATGGCAAGAGTCGTAGAAACATTTCATTGATTCAAAAAGTGTCTTTCAATATTGTAAGCTATATTCACATGCTAATAAGAGATATTGCTAGATTGTTTTCTTATAATCTTGCAATTTCCCAGTGGTTGTGGACTATTATTTCCTTTCACAGCTTTCTTGAAGCTTGTAGGAATGGATGTTGCAATCTATAAACTATTATTGTGTGTATAATGTATATGCTTAATTATCTTATGAAGTGCTAAGAAATTTATGTGAAGTAAGTTATCTCCTGACATGTTGTAGGTTATCCTTGGTTTCTCAAAGTTGATTTGGGGTTTGTGCAAGCTATAGTTGGTGGACTATTTTTGTTGATGTTTGTATTTCTCCCTTTTGTTTCATGTCAATGAGTTCTTAAATTCTTCTAGATAGGATTATATTAGATGCATTATACATTTGTATTCATAGTTTCTTTTTATTTTGGTTCATAGTCCCATATTACAAAAGTTGGACCATAACCGGAGGGTTCACAATTTCAATGGAGGAAGATATAATTGGTTTTTTTCTTGTGTTAACTTTTGAAGTTAACAAGGGACATTTCCCCATGCCAACTATTGGAGCCGCCTTTTACAAATGGTTGAAATATAATTATTGCAATCAAAAATTTCCCACAACATGCGAAGTGGCAATAATCATTATAGTCCTAAATCATCATCGCCTAACCATTAAGCAAGTCTATCACTTTTCTTTACCTCGCACTTTCACGCTTCGGGAGTTACAAGTTGCAAGGTTTCCAAACTTCGATATACGAAGTTGCGAGACGGCTTCAAAAGTCACCCGGGTTAGTGTCAGGGGTAAGTCACTTTAAACCATAGTCAAACACTCTCAGGGTTTCGCGACTCGGCAATCGCTCTTCCAAAGAACTATACCTTCATAGCCCCGAGTCGCAAAGTCACGATATTCTTTAAGCAGTTAATGCAGATTATGTTTTTTAAACTAAATTGCATCATCACGATTTCGGGTTTTGGGGGCTCAAAGGGAAGGGGTGATTTATCCCGATACGACGAACGCCGAAAAAAGAGATTAAAGACTAAAATAAAACCTGATTAAAGGAGCTAAGCCAGATCAATAAATTCATTAATACAAGTTTAATATGCATCGTCTACAGAGTACTTTTAAATGTCTTTGTGCTAATTTATGTTGCGACTCGTCAAAAAGTTATGGCATTTATTTGAGATACGACAAAGTGACAGATAAGGATATTGCTTTTACTGCTAAATCTTTTATTAAAACGATTTGTTCGTTCTATTCACAAGGACACCAGGGTTTTAAATGGCTAAGATAAAGGAGTTATTTCTTTCATTATTTCAAATTTCATTTCTATTTTGCGCAAAGAAGCTTTTTCATCAGGCTAACTTTTGTCTGTATCTACATCTTTACTACAGGGGAGATGAGTACAGAGTCCTCCATCATGGCTCCACCAAAAGCATCCAAGGCAATTGCTAAGAGTTCAGGGCAAGGCTCAGATACTGTTTCTGATACTTCATCCCAAAGTATTGATACCGTCAAAACCTCGTCATACGTCTCTGACATTCTTCAATCCGAATTGGTGGATTGTTCAGATGATTTTAGGGATAACGAGAAGGACGATTTGGCCACCAAATACAAAATCGTCGTTCAAGCGGAGATGCACAAAATAGCGGCAAGGCCACAGCTCCTTCCCTACTATGATATGATCAGATGGGTGCTAGACCATGTGGATATCCTGACCAGGACTATTATCAGCGAGCAGCAGGTGACAATGGAGACTTTTCGACCTAAACATTTGTAGGCAATGTATCAACTGTCACCCACGCCAAACTTCGCATACAATGCCAAGTTTCTGGAAGATTTCAAGCGGAAGGAATGCCAACAATACGACAGAAACTTGTCTGATCTGATCAAAGATTGGGTCTCGCACCCCACAAAATTCAAGGCGGATGGTAATGGAGTTTATTCAATCTCTAACTTAGAACCACAATTCAGGTATATAGTAATGATGACCTGTAGGTTGTATGGGAGGGAGGAAACCGCACACTTTTATCTCCCGTTGGTGCCTCTGATTCACATAGTCGCTGAAGGTTTTTCCTTCGACTGGGACAAACTATTGTTAGACATTCTAACCAGTCAGATTACTGAATATCGAGCACAAAAGGAGAATGGGAAAGCCGCCTCATTTTTCATGTTTGCCTACATCATGGACATTGTTTGTTTCATGACACATTTCCCTCTAATGAGCTGGAGCTGGACTCCATCTGATGTTGAGCCTATCCATGTCTATCACTCAAAACTTTGGGAGGATAAGGCCACAGAATTCATATATGAGATTTTCAATTAGGTAATGGTATCGATGCATGTCTCCATCTTCGGTAACCCACCGTCCAGGATTTCAGATAGCATCGCCACCAACTTGAGTAGTGTGGTTGACTGGTATGTAGAAGCAGAATTTTCATACATCAGGGTTTTCGACGCCTCTATGCCCCTGTATGCTCTACCACTATTTATGACGGATAGGCTGGTATGTCACGAAATCGCCAGGCAAACCGTGATCGGTGGCATAAGAAAAGATCTTAAAGGTTTTTCAAAGAAGGTATGGTCGCCCTTCTCCATTCATTTGAATACATATTCTTTATTAGATTTCGGACACGTAAAAGCCGAGGCAGTGGCCTTAGAGGATATTAAATTGGTCCACATTGAGTTTAAGAAGCACGACCCACTCAAGGTCATGGGTAATCACATGGCGAGTTGTGGCCTAAAAAGATATGAACATGAGCATTCACCTCATGATGACATCTTCCGAGGGGCGAGATATTATGCCAAAGTCCTAAGTCGGATTCAAACCTTGTCGCCCGAGGAGATGGTCGATTTCTTCAAATTTCAAGAACATCGGCGAAGCTGCCTTCCCCCAGTCTTAACAGGGTAAGAACCCACCGACTGCATATGTACAGCAAACGGAATCCAAGGGATCCAAAGATTCAAGACTTGACCAAGGGGAAAATCAGGAAAAGAAAAATAAAACCGATGACCCGAAACAGGAAGCCAAGATCCCCAACTCTCCAAGCAAGCCAGCCTCGGCTGTTACCCTGGAGAAATCATCCAAGGAAATCGGTAGTCCCATATTTTCTGTCACTCCCCTACAGTCCACGAAGGGGATCCCCGGAGAAGGATGGATTTTCGGCGAAGAACTAATGCCTATTACTGTAGAAGAGTTGCCTCCGAACGAATTGTTTTTCGATAAGAAGAGAAAGGTCGTTGTGAAGAAAGAGCTTTACCGAGAAGCGGGCACGGTAGCCAAAAAATTCAAAATCCTAGCCAATGGAAAATCCATGAAAAAGAAGGAATTCGCAACTCAGATAGCAGGGACATTGGGGGCATTTGCTACAGCCAACCAATACTCTGTCGGATCCCTAAAAGAACAATTAACACGGAAGAACTGCTTGATCAGAACTTTGGAAGCTAAGCTAGCTACAACAAAATCTACTGTCAGAGATCAGGTGAACACAGGTCTAGAGCTAGTCAGAGCAGCCGATCAAAAAGAAATCAAGCGGCTCAAATCCGATCTCGAACAAACACAACTGTCCACCCAGACCAGTCAATCACAGATAAGCCAGCAAGAAGAATTGATAGGGCAGTTACAGTTTTGTTGAGAGCCAGGTGATAGATATCGGTATATTCCAATCCCAAGCTATCGAAATCCGAAAAAGAGTGTCAGCAACTTGGCAATATTTACTCGCTAAAGTGGAAACCATTCAAAACCACTGCCAGATCATTGATCAAGTACTGGAAGACATCTCTTTGAGAGAAAGAGAAGTTTGGGCGGCTCGGGTCACTTTCCAAGAGGCTATCATAGCCACGACAAGAAAGGAAATGGGCAGTAGTTCCAAGCTCTCCATCCTAGAGCAGACCAGAGGTAACATCTTGCTAAAGGCGTGGGAGAAAACATATCAGAGAGCAGAGAACGCGTTAAAGAGGTAAGAAAATCTTATGAAGAAACCTTCAGCTTGATAGATGAAAGTTTGTTGAGTCTCAATAATGAAAGCAGCGCTGGGACACTGGGCCAGATCAATATAGCCAAGAACTTGCTAAATATCAAGGAGAACGTGGAAAAAGAGTGGGCTGAAATATCACAGATCAGCCAGAATGACATAGTTCAAGTGAATAAATGGTTAATAAAACCAAGTATACAGTTATGTTCCATCATCTTCGAAGACCGACAAGTGGGAAGAAGGTTTCCATAGTTAGCAAAGGATTGTTACACTTTCGAGGAAAACCACCAAGCAGAGCCTTCCAGGTTGATAGCCCAATTGGTGGAGAGGTTTGTCACTTGCACCAAGAAAGCGAAAGGACAGGTTCCAGGTACCAAATAATGACAAGTGTCTGCCTATTCTATTTTTAGAACCCGAAGAGTAAAGAAAAGAAGGTGTTCCACCCGCATGAAAGACGACAAAGGAAAAGAAGCGAAACGCTTGAACTTCTCATTTTGTAACCGAAAATTTCGGAAACGATTGAAATTCAAATGTTCAAGAGTTTGTATATATAGGCATTTTGAAGAAGGAAAAAGGGCTGGACCTTTTTTGGCTAATTGTAATCGAGACTTTTTCGTTTGAAAATTAATACAAAAGCAATCTGAAGATTCTCGATTCTGTCAAGACTGGGTTATGAGTTTGTTTCCTCTGTTATCTTATATTCAATTTCATTTCTCATATATATGTTTGATGAATGCTTCACTGAAATTTAGTATAACCTCTACTGTGGTGATCAACTTTTAGACGTCTAATCATTTGCAGTTTTTCCTCTGTATCGGCTATCAGCAGGTACAAGACCTGTGAACTTTTTTTAGATCTTTATATTTTATGCTTCGTCAAATTTCTTCTTGTCTTTTTATTCTTCTGTTTACAAGGTGAGATTATCCCTTGATAGGAGCCTCGCATTATAGACAACTTAATGTTTTCTCACATTTCTCACATGATTTATTAAAAATTAACTCAGTTACGAGAAAAGGCCTTTGGTTTGCATTCTATCTGTGATTTCGGATTCGAGAGTACTCCTTTTACGATCTAAAATTTGAGGCAACATCCTAAACCTCAAACTTTCCTTTAACTTTCTGTGTTCCTCTATGACTTTCCTCGTCACCAAACAGCCCAATATTGGACCCGGCTTGTCGGATTATACCATCATCGCTTTGAACCTTTTTTCACCATACTTAAAACAACCACCACCTGGGTAGAACTTGAACGTTCATGGGCCACCATTGAATAGGATATAAGCATCCATGAAATTTTGGAAGTGAGACAGAGGCAACTTAGAAATCAGCCTTAGATTCATTTCCAGAAGGTTGATCCTCCCCCTTTTTTTATCTTTCACACCACTTTTGGATGCTTAGACCCCGTACTTTATAGCCTTAAGTACAGACTCTGGAACAACATCTTTCTGGCACCGTTGTCGGGGACCAAAGTTACGAAACATTTTCCCTGGGAGAACGACATTATTAGTTCTTACCCTTTGATAGTGAACAAAGGGTGAACACCTTGTTAAGGATAAACTTTCATCATTCACTTGGTGACTCCACGTTTAAGTAAGTTGGATTTCGGGTGAAGGAACACCAGACAAAACCCGGATGGTAAACAGACCATGCCCATTTCCGATCCCAAAAAAATACTGAAAACAAAAGGTTCCCTTAAGCTGACCACTGTCGTCTACCAGCTTAAGTACCCTCAACCCAAGGCTAAGAGTTCTTTTCAACCTTCAACTTCGCAAAATTTCCCCCTTGAAACCATCAACCCAACTTTAGCTCTCCCTGAAGTTAAAAGTGAAATCCATCTGACAACCTCTGACGTACATAAAGGTGAAAATCCCACAGTAAATTTATTAGCGATCGATATCCTACCAACCCTTCAGTTAGATTTCATGACCCCGCCTAGTCTCGAAGAGTATACCATATACTCAGATTCCACACCAGCAAGTTCCCCTGATTACATCTCTTGCAAATCCGAGGAACCAAGCCCTCGCATCCCTTTTCATCTTTCTTCAATTTTCTCGTCTCTCGAAGAAGCTAAGGATTCGCTTTTAGTGTTCCAGAACCCTCTTTATAACGCACTATTTTCCTATCCTGTAGTATCGATGGTTGCTGCCAGAGGAGGAGGTGGAGGGGTTTTAGGAGGGGGAGGTGGAGGGGCTCCAGGAGGATGAGTGGGGGGCCAAGGGCCACCCTCGCCTCCCAGAGTTTTCGCTAAAGTAGCTGCAAGATATGCGCCTCTAATCATGTATGTCCCTCTTCACGACCTTCCTGAAAACTACATGAAAAACTTACCTAAATTTACAGGGGAAGGGGACTTGACCGCGGCCGAACATATAAATTTCTTTGATCAGTTCACATATATCCTAGGTCTTGAACACGAAGACGTATACTCGAGGTTGTTCGTCCAGACTTTCAAAGGACGGGTACGAACCTGGTTTCGAAGTCTACCCATAGGTTCGATATTATCCTATGATACCCTAGAGGACTCTTTTCTTAGACAATGGGGCGAAAGGAAAGACTGTTTGTGTTATTTGACAGAGTTTGGGTCTTTAGAGAAAAAAAATTCGGAAACCGTTATGGAATTCATTCAAAGATTTAACAAGTTATATAATAAGATCCTAGTCGAAGTTAAACCATCCCAACCTGCAGTCAAGGTAACCTTTGTGGGAGCCTTTGAACCTGATTTTGCGATTCTTTTGAGAGAAAGGAGAGGGGCTACCCTGACCCGAATGCAAGATGATGCCATAGATATCGAATCTAACATGATGGCTTCCGGCAAATTGAAAACAATTGTAGAAATGGGAAACCGAGAAACCAAATGTTTTAGGGAACAAGTGGGACCCTCAGGGCCTAGTAGATCCTCAGATGATAAAATCGAAGATATGGCTAGGATAATCAAAGAGTTATCAAATAAGATTTCCAAAATGGAACTAGATCAATCCAAAGTAGATCCTTTCGTGAAGAGGGAATTCAGAAGAAACCCCAATCCTCAAAATCAACAAAGACGGATTAAAAATGAAGACCAGAAAATTCAAACTCCTTTAAAAAATGAAAATTTTATCGGAGGAAACGACCTGCAAGATTTCGAGGACCTGGATGAAGATGTGACAAATTTGGGTGACGATTGCACACAACCTTACTTAACTAAAGAAGACTACGAGAAGTCCTTAAACACACTGCAACCGTCAAATAAATATGTTGACATAAACAACATTGATGTTTATGTTGATCAAGAAATAATCGATTCTATAATGGTTGAGGTCCAACCTAGGTACAACCTGAGGCCTAAAAACAAACCTGCATCGACTCCTCAGCCCAAGAAAATTCTCCCCAGAGTAGAAATATACCAGCCCGTCCCAACAGAGACCGAGATACCTAATAGCAAAGTAAAAGAGGTAGATTCATTGAATCCAAAGTAAAGGAGGCTGAGACCCAAGCGAAAGAAACTAAGACAACTGAAACACATATACCGGTAGATAAACTCACGAGAAATAAATCAGCACAAAAAAATAATTTAGAAAAGGAGTCTGAGGTTTCAACCAGAGAAACGGACAAAGGTAGTGGAGGTTTCAGCCTTGAAAATTAGATAAATAAGATCAAAATACCGATCCCCCTGGTCGAATTAGCGAAAAATCCTGTGTATCGAAAGAAGATAACCAAAATGATAGGTTTTTTAGATCTAGAAAGTCACTCTAACATGATAAACTTGGAAGATGATAAGCCTAATATCACTTTTGGTCCACATTTTGAGGGTGCCAGAGACAACGTCGCCCCCTTCTATATTACCCTGAATGTGCATGATCGACTGTTGCATAACTGCATGCTAGACTCTGGGGCCTCACATAATGTGATGCCCAAGTCTATAATGGGCAGACTAGGCCTCGAGATCACCAAGCCTTATGGAGATCTCTACTCTTTTGATTCAAGAAGAGTTAAGTGCATGGGTATGATAAAATATTTAGTAGTCACCCTTGCACAGGTCTTGGTGAAAGCATCCTAATGGATGTAGTTATCGTCGATATACCTCCAAAGTATGGTTTACTGCTATCTAGGTCATGGGAAGCCAAACTTGGGGGGTCTCTTCAACTAGACATGACCTCCGCCACGATTCCTATGTTTGGTGGACAATTTACTTGGCTCTATAGGGAAACGAGGCTAGCATACACAGTGAGTGAACCGTAGAATCCTAACAATTTTCATGTTTATGTTGTCGATCAAGATCTAGGAAATTGTATTTTGTCTTTCGATAATGGTGTAAATAGTTGTACATAAGAGAATTACATAGATGAAAACGAATCAGGAAAGATAGATGAAAATTTGTATAGCACTGGAATTTGGAAAATGTTTTTTGACGGTGCCATGTCATATGAAGGAGAAGGTGCAGGAGTACTATTTGTAGCACCTGAAAATGAATTTGTTATTCCTTTCTCTTACAGGCTTCAGTGGGATATAGACTATACCAATAACGTATGTGAGTATGAGGCCTTAGTCTTAGGATTAGAAGCTACCAAGAAGCTGAACATAAATAACCTGGAAGTATACGGAGATGCAGAGTTGATAGTGAAGCAGATAAACCGGCAATACCAGGCCAAACACCCAAGATTGAGATCTTATAGAAATTGCGCCTGGGATTTAATGGAAAATTTCTTTTCATCGGTAAATGTTCATTTCATCCCACGTGTCGAAAACCTGCAAGCCGATTCGTTAGCCAAAGCAGCTTCAACTTTCGTACCCCCTACCGCTTTCAAATTAAAATACCACATAGAGGTAAGGCACAGACCATCCATACCAAATAACATACAACATTGGCAGGTCTTCGAGGATGACAAACAGATCAGAAAGCTCCTGGAAATGGTAGGTGATTTCTCTAAAACTCACATTGACCAGGAGAACCAAAACAATCATGCATGGATCATGTAAGAGGGAGAGGAGCCTCGGGAATTCTGAGAGAAAATTGCTAATCATCGCATGTTGGTTTTAAAGAACAATCAGATTCTGAAAGCACTGATCCCCCTGGAGAGACTTTTCAACCAAAATTATATGCCCTTAAAATCTTCTTTGCAACCCCAACCAGAAGAGGTTGAAGACTACGACATAAGGACCAAAGAGGAGTCTAGGGTAGTAAAAATATCAAATTACCTTCCTCCCGAGGTAAAAAGCAAGTATAAATACTTACTCGGGTGGTACAAAGACATTTTTTCTTGGTCATATGAAGAGTTGAGAACCTATGACACCACTTTGATTGAACATAAGATACCCCTGAAGCCTGGTGTCAAACCCTTTAGACAAAAACTCAGACAAATCAATCCTATTTTATTGCATGTGGTCGAAAGGGAAGTCAAAAAGCTCCTAGATGCAAAAATAATCGTACCACTGAGATACTCTAATTGGGTAGCAAACCCGGTCCCGGTTAGAAAGAAAAGCGGGGAAATTAGACTATGTGTTGATTTTAGAAATCTAAATAAGTCCTCCCTCAAAGACAATTACCCTCTACCCAAAATGGATCACATTTTAGAAAAAGTAGTTGGGGAAAATAGGATGTCGATGATCGACGGGTTTTCCGGTTACAATCAAATTGCCATCAACGAACACGATAAAGAAAAAAAATCCTTCACCACACCTTGGGGTACATTTATGTATGACAAGATGCATTTTGGTTTAATGAATGCAGGTGCTACTTTCCAACGTGCTATGGATATCGCTTTCATTGGCGAAAGGGACAAATTTGTGGTTATATATCTTGATGATCTAACCGTTTTTTCTAAATCTAATGAAGATCATCTGATACATCTCAAGCAGACATTTGAGAAATGACGCAGGTTTGGTTTTTCTTTAAACCCCAAAAAGTCTCACTTTGCTATGCAAGAAGGTAAACTCTAGGGTCATATTGTGTCTCGAGATGGAATTAAAATTGATCCTAAAAGAGTTGAAGCTATAGACACAATAAATATCCCTAGGAATGTAAAAGAGATTCAGTCATTCTTAGGAAAAATAAATTTTTTGAGGAGATTTATCCCAAACTTTGTTGAAATCGTGAAGTTGATCACAGATATGCTAAAGAAAAACAGTGAAATGAAATGGACAGTAGAAGCCAAAGCATCATTTGCACGCATAAAGAAGGTTATAAGCGAGGCACTCGTACTGGCAAGCCCTGATTATCTAAAGGATTTTATTATTTTCTCGTTCGCCTCCGAACACACACTTGCCATGTTACTCCTCCAGAAAAATGAAGAAGGTTTCGAGCAATCGATAGCCTTTTTTAGCAAAAGTCTTAGAGACATTGAACTCAGATATTATATAATGGAAAACAAGCATATGCTATGGTGAAGGTGTTAAAGTCTTTCAGAACCTACGTGTTGCATTCCAAGGTAATTGCGTACGTACCCACCAACTTCGTAAAAGACATTTTGGTTCAGTCCGATAGTGATCGCAAAAGAGGACGGTGGCTTGCCAAAATTCAAGAACTCGACCTAGAGATAAAACCAACGAGACTATTAAAGGGACAAGGTTTGGATAAAATCTTAGCTGAATCAAATTTCAAAGCTCCCGGAATAAATGGCCTACAGGGAGGTGAAGAGTGTGTGGACATGAACGAGCTCAATGAACAAATAACTGAAATCAGAATCGAAGAGAAGTTTTCTTCATCAGATTGGTACAAAGACATAGTGTCCTACCTGTTGACCTTGAAGTGCCCGAGTGACTTACCCCCATCTAAAGCCAGAACGTTGAAGCTGCATGCAGTCAAGTACTGTATATCCGAAAGCTAATTGTATTGGAAGGACCCACTTGGATTCATGTTGGTTTGTTTGGTTGAATCAGAAATAGAGAAGGTCATAAGCTAATTTCATGAAGGAGTGTGTGGAGAACATTACGCCTCGAGGGAAATGGCTTATAAGATCCTGAGGGCAGGATATTATTGGCCCAAACTTTTCACAAACGTCAATGCCAAGGTCCAAGCCTGCAACCCTTGCCAATTGTTCGTAGGCAAGCATAAACTCCCAGCAATGTCGTTGGTTCCGGTCAAAACGGAAGCCCCTTTTCAGCAATGGGGATTAGATTTTATAGGCGAAACTAATCCTCATTCTAGTGCTCAACATAAATGGATCCTGACTGCTATAGATTACTTCACCAAATGGGTGGAGGCTATTCCAACTAGAAGGGCTACGGATTCGGTGGTAATAGATTTCTTAGAAGATAACATTTTGTCTAGATTCAGCTGCCCCAGAAATATAGTCACAGATAACGCCCAGGCCTTTAAATCTATGGATACGGTCAGTTTTTGCCAAAAGTACAATATCGTGCTTGGTCATTCCATGGCATATTACCCCCAAGGAAATGGGTTGGCCGAGTCTTCAAACAAGAGCCTAATCAATATAATTAAGAAAGTGTTCAGTGAAAACAAAAAATCTTGGCATGTGCATTTGAAATACACTTTGTTAGCAAATCGGATAGGCACAAAAAAGTCTATCGGCACTTCTCCTTTCCAAATGGTGTACGGGACCGACGTAGTATTACCTATAAATCTAGCACTTCCCATAATGAAACTTTGGCAAGATGAGAAGGAATAACCAAATCATGACACAAGAAGAATAAACCAGTTGATTGAAGTCCAACAACACAAGGCCGAAGTGGACAAAAGGTTGCAGAAATACCAGGACAACATGAAAGCGCTATTCAATCGTAAGGCCAAAGACAAAGAATTTATCCCCGGAGATTTGGTTTTAAAATGGGATGCTAGGAAGGAATACTCGGAAAAACATGGTAAATTCAATCACATTTGGTATGAACCATTCAAGGTTACAGCTCTTGAAGGAAAAAATTCATTTCTGTTAGAAAATTTGGACGGTAAAATCATCAACGCCCCTGTCAACGAGCGTTATTTAAAACACTATATGAAATAATTGGTTTTCAAAATTCCCACTATATATACCGGTTTGTGTTTTCTTATTTATTTTTTCATAATTTTATTTGGTAAGTCTACTTTCATAAAAAATAAAATAGGTCAAGGTTTTTCTAGAAGTAGGGATACGAAATTTTCAATGCATTCAGTGCTTTTAAATCCCTGATACTCTTCGTGTTGTTCCCTTACAGGATCTCAGCTTGCAGCCCAAACAAGCGAAAGGAGCAAACAGACGGTCATATATCGGAAGATAAATTCGTCGAAAACAGGTGATAGAAAAGATTTTCCGTTATTTCAAAAGAGAACGAAAATGGTAAGGCAAAGGTGTGAATTCCAGAGAAGTCTATTTTTCAAACGAAGGTCTCTAAAGTGTTGTGATGGTCTCGTAAGTGTGATATGTCATTAAAAGAATGAGTTCTTACTCTGGGTCCTAATAGTTTCACCTAGATAAAGATAAGAGGTAATTAAAAAAAGCAGAGAGAGTAAAGCGTCTCCGAGAAAGGGTTCCAAGAGTTGGGTTTAATCCATGACCCCTATGTTTTGATTTCTAGGTCTTTCTCCGTCACCCCTTTCTACCCTCAGTTTTGCCTTCTTAAAAAACCAAGCCTCTTTTTGGGTTTCCCATAGAGGGAGAAGAGATTACGTTTTAGATTTGGAAGCTGGAAAACAGATCATAAAAGGTAAGCCAGTCCTCATAACTCCTCACTCTCCGAATAAACAAAGTTATGCGTAGGTTGATCCTGACTCTCCTAGGTTTCTTAACAGTTTTCTAAGGATTGAGGCTTGCTCGAAGGAAGGCCCATGGAACTAATCTTTCCCATTTTCCCTGCGGGCTAAGGTTCTTTGAAAGTTAAGAGAAGGTTGGTCCGGGGTAATCAAAGCAAGTTGACAGACCTCCACTACAAATTTTACACAGGTATCATCTCTGATATACTTGGTACAACTGATTGCCTCCACTTCGTGTTCAAAAAGTAAAATATAAGATAGATGGTGAAAGGAAATTCATAATTGATTGCCCCCATCTAGTCCAAGAATATGATGAAAGGAAATTCATAAATGATTTCCCTCGTCTCAGCATTTAAATGCATAATTATGATTCGAAGTGGTGAAAGGAAATTCAGTGAAAAGGGACAGATAACTTCACCGGGGTACTGAACAGGCTCGCTGGTAGTGAAGCAATATCTAAGGTATATGTAAGGTTGTTATACGTAAATTTCACTCTACTCTGGTTACCAGCCTTTTCGAAACCGGATCTGCATCCCAAGTTCAGACAGGGCTCCCCGATCAAAAGCATGAGATTTACTTCATTTGATACAAGCCAAAAGACGCAAAATCTGTTGGATTTCCTAGGATTGTTTTGATCATCTTAAAGCAGACCTAAATCTAGTAGCGAGAAGGAGAAGGTCATGAATGGGGTTGCAGTTGAGTTTACAACGCATGGGAGTTTTGAAAAGCTTTTCAGAAGTAAAGATGAAATCTCTTTTTCCCTCTGCATCCCCTTCCTAAGCAAGTTCCGCAGAAATAAGCCTTTGACTCCATTTACCCAATACAGGCATGTGGTCTACTGTTCTTCCCGTCTCGCAGGAAGATGGGATCCCTAGTTGGAGCCTATGTTGGAGCTGCCTTTTACAAATGGTTGAAATATAATTCTTGCAATCAAAAATTTCCCCCGACATGCGAAGTGGCGATAGTCGTTATAGTCCTAAATCATCATCGCCTAACCATTAAGAAAGTCTATCACTTTTATTTACCTCGCACTTTCGCGCTTCGGGAGTTACAAGTTGCAAGGTTTCCAAACTCCGATATGCAAAGTCGTGAGATGGCTTCAAAAGTCACCCAGGTTAGTGTCGGGAGTAAGTCGCTTTAAACCATAGTCAAACATTGTTGGGGTTTCGCGACTCGGCAATCACTCTTCCAAAGAACTATACCTTCGTAGCCCCGAGTCGCAAAGTCGCGATATTCTTTAAGCACTTAATGCAGATTGCGTTTTTTAAACTAAATCGCATCATCGCGATTTCAGGTTTTGGGGGCTCAAAGGGAAGGGGTGATTTCTCCCGATACGACGAATGCCAAAAAGGAGATTAAAGACTAAAACAAAACCTAATTAAAGGAGCTAATTCAAATCAATAAATGCATTAATACAAGTTTAATATGCACCGTCTACGGAGTAATTTTAAATGTCTTTGTGCTAATTTATATTGTGACTCGTCAAAAAGTTATGGCTTTTATTTGAGATACGGCGAAGTGACAGATAAGGATATTGTTTTTACTGCTAAATTTTTCATTAAAACGATTTGACCGTTCTATTCACAAGGACACTGGGGTTTTAAATGGCTAAGATAAAGGAGTTCTTTCTTCCATTATTTCAAATTTCATTTCTATTTTGCGCAAAGAATTTTTTTTATCAGGCTAACTTTTGTCTGTATCTACATATTTACTACAGGAGAGCTGAGTACAAAGTCCTCTATCATGGCTCCACGAAAAGTGACCAAGGCGATTGCTGAGAGTTCAGGGCAAGGCTCAGATACTGTTTCTGATACTTCACCCCGAAGTATTGATACCGTCAAAACCTGGTCATACGTCTCCGACATTCTTCAGTCCGAATTGGTGGATTGTTCAGATGACTCCAGCGATAACGAGAAGGACGATTTGGCCACCAAATACAAAATTGTTGTTCAAGCGGAGATGCACAAAATAGCGGCAAGGCCACGACTCCTTCCCTATTATGATATGATCAGATGGGTGCTAGACCATGTGGATATCCTAACCAGGACTATTATCAGCAAGAAACAGGTGACGATTGGGACTTTTCGACCTGAACATTTGCAGGCAATGTATCAACTGTCACCCACTCCAAACTTCGTGTACAATGCCGAGTTTCTAGAAGATTCCAAGCGGAAGGAATGCCAGCAATACGGCAAAAACTTGTCTGATCTGATCAAAGATTGGGTCTCGCACCCCGCAAAATTCAGGGAAGATGGTAACAAAGTTTATTCAATCTCTAACTTAGAACCAAAATTCAGGTATATAGCAATGATGACCTATAGGTTGTACGGAAGAGAGGACACCACACACTTTTACCTCCTGTGGGTGCCTCTAATTCACATAGTCGCTGAAGGTTTTTCCTTCGACTGGGCCAAACTGTTGTCAGACAGTCTAACTAGTCAGATTATTGAATATTGAGCGCAGAAGGCGAATGGGGAAGCCGCATCATTTTTCATGTCTGCCTACATCATGGACGTTGTTTGTTTCATGACGCCTTTCCCTCTAATGAGTTGGAGATGGAATGCATCTGATGCTGACCCTATCCATGTCTATCACTCAAAACTTTGGGAGGATAAGGCCACAAAATTCATATACAAGATTTTCAATTGGGTAATGGTATCGATGCATGTCTCCATCTTCGGTAACCCACCGCCCAGGATTTCAAATAGCATCGCCACTAACTTGAGTAGTGTGGTTGACTGGTATGTAGAAGCAAAATTTTCATACATCATGGTTTTCGGCGCCTCTACGCCCCCGTATGCTCTACCACTATTTATGACGGATAGGTTGGTATGTCGCGAAATCGCTAGGCAAACCGTGATCGGTGGCATAAGAAAAGAGCTTAAAGGTTTTTCGAAGAAGGTATGGCCGTCCTTCCCCATTCATTTGAATACATATTCTTTATTAGATTTCGGACACGCAAAAACCGAGGCAACGACCTTAGAGGATATTAAATTGGTCCACATTGAGTTTAAGAAACACGACCCACACAAGGTCATGGGTAATTACATGGCGAGTTGTGGCCTAAAAAGATATGAACATGAGCATTCGCCTCATGACGACATCTTCTGAGGGGCGAGATCTTATGCCGAGGTCCTAAGTCGAATTCAAACCCTGTTGCCCGAGGAGATGGCCGATTTCTTCAAATTTCAAGAACACCGGCGAAGCTGCCTTCCCCCAATCTTACAGGGTAAGAACCCACCGACTGCAAATGTACAGCAAATGGAAGCCAAGGGCTCCAAAGATTCAGGACTTGACTAGGGGGGAAATCAGGAAAAGAAAAAGCAAATTGATGACCCGAAACAGGAAGCCGAGATCCCCAACTCTCCAAGCAAGCCAACCTCGGTTGTTACCCCAGGGAAATCATCCAAGGAAATCGGTAGTCCCATCTTTTTTGTCACTCCCGTACAGTCCACAAAGGGGATCTCCAACGAGGGATGGATTTTCAACGAAGAACTAACACCTATTACTGTAGAAGAGTTGCCTCCGAAAGAATTTTTCTTCGATAAGAAGAGAAAGGTCGTTGTGAAGCAAGAGCTTTACCAAGAAGCGGGCACGGTAGCCAAAAAATCCAAAATCCTAGCCGATGGAAAAGCCATGAGAAAGGGGGAATTCGCAACTCATATAGCAGGGATGTTGGGGATTTTTGCTACATCCAACCAATACTCTGCCAGATCCCTAAAAGAACAATTAATGTGGAAGAACCTCTTGATCAGAACTTTGGAGGCTAAGCTAGCTACAGCAGAAGCTATTGTCAGAGATCAGGTGAACACAGGTCTAGAGCTAGTCAGAGCATCTAATCAAAAAGAAATCGAGCAGCTCAAATCTGATCTCGAACAAACACAGCTGTCGTCCTAGACCAGTCAGTCACAGATAATCCAGCGAGAAGAATTGATAGGCTAGTTACAGGCAAAGTTAAATTTCTCTGAGATCCAGGTGATAGATATCGGGATATTCCAATCCCAAGCTATCGAAATCCGAAAAAGAGTGTCAGCAGCTCAGCAAGATTTACTCGCTAAAGTGGAAACCATTCAAAACCACTGCCAAATCATTGATCAAGTGCTGGAAGACATCTCTTTGAGAGAAAGAGAAGATGGGGCGGCTTGGGTCGCTTTCCAAGAGGCTATCATAGCCACAACGGGAAAGGAAATGGGCAGTTGTTCCAAGCTCTCCATCCCAGAGCAGACTAGAGGTAACATCTTGTTGAAGGTGTGGGAGCGAAACATATTAGAGAGCAGAGAATGCGCTAAAGAGGTAAGAAACTCTTGTGAAGAAACCTTCAGCTTGATAAATGAAAGTTTTTTGAGTCTCGATAATGAAAGCAGCGATGAGACACTAGGCCAGATCGATATAGCCAAGCACCTGCTAAATATCAAGGAGAACAAGGAAAAAGAGCGGGTTGAAATATCACAAATCAACCAGACTGACATAGTCCAAGTGGATAAATGGTTAATAAAACCAAGTATACAATTATGTTCTATCATCATCGAAGACCGACAAATGGGAGGAAGGTTGCCACAGTTAGCGAAGGATTGTTACACTTTCAAGGCAAACCACCAAGCAGAGCCTTCCAGGTTGATATAGCCCAGTTGGTGGAGAGGTGCGTCACTTGCACCAAGCAGGCGAAAGGACAGGTTCTCTATACCAAATAATGACAAGTGTCTGCCTATTCTATTTTTAGAACCAGACTAGTAAAGAAAAGAAGGTGTTCCACCCACATGAAAGATGACAAAGGCAAAGAAGCGAAACACTTGAACTTTTCATTTTGTAACCGAAAATTTCGGAAACGATTGAAATTCAAATGTTCAGAAGTTTGAATATATAGGTATTTTGAAGAAGGAAAAAGGGATGGACCTTTTTTGGCCGATTGTAATAAAGACTTTTTCGTTTGAAAATTAATACAAAATCAATCTGAAGATTCCTGATTCTGTCAAGACTGGGTTATGAGTTTGTTTCCTCTATTATCTTATATTCAATTTCATTTTGCATATATATGTTTGATGAATACTTCACTACAATTTAGTATAACCTCTAGCGTGGTGATCAACTTTTAGAAGTCTAATCGTTTGCAGTTTTCCCTCTGTATCAGCTATCAGCAGGTACAAGACCTGTGAACTTTTTTTAGATCTTTATATTTTGTGCTTCGTCAAATTTCTTCTTGTCTTTTTCTTCTTCTGTTTACAGGGTGAGATTCTCCCTTGGTAGGAGCCTCGCATTATAGACATTTTAATGTTTTCTCACATTTCTCACATGATTTATTAAAAATTAACTCAGTTATGGGAAAAGGCCTTTGGTTTGCATTCTATCTATGATTTCGGATTTGAGAGTACTCTTTTTACGATCCAAAATTTGAGGCAGCATCCTAAACCTCTAACTTTCCTTTAACTTTCCTTATTCCTCTATGACTGTCCCCATCGCCAGACAGCCCAATATTGGACCCGGCTTCTCATATCAAACCATCATCACTTTGAACCTTTTCGACACCATACTTAAAACAGCCATCACCCGGGTAGAACTCGAACATTCATGGGCCACCATTGAATGGGATATAAGCATTCAGGAACTTTTGGAAGCGATACAGAGGCAACTTAGAAATCAGCCTTAGCTTCCTTTCCTGAAGGTTGATCCTCCCCCTTTTTTAATCTTTCACACCACTTTCAGATGCCTAGACCCTGTACTTTCTATCCTTAAGTACAGACTCTAGAACAACACCAACATTTTGGCACTAGAAGGGAACAAGGGACATTTCCCCTTGACATTTCCCCATGCACTTGTGAAGTTAACAATGGAAATTTCCCCAAGCATTTTTGGCAAGGATTCCTTCAGAAGATTAAAATCGAAGTGAATTGGGTTGAGGTTAGTGGTCGGCATGCAAAATTTATTTATTTTTTAAACCTACGGTGTTTGTCTCTATAGCAACGAAAAAGCATGACAAATATAGCATTCTTGTGGCAACAAAAAATTATCATTTGTGTTTTGCCACGGATGTTTGTCGCTATAGCAACGACAAATCGTGGAAAATATAACATTCTTGTGGAAAAAAAAACCTATCATTTGTGTTTTTCCATGGATGTTTGTCGTTATAGGGATAAAAAAGCGTGGCAAATATAGCATTCTCATGGCAACAAAAATTTATGATTTATGTTTTGTCATGGATGTTTGTCACTATATCAACGCAAAAGTATGGCAAATATACCATTCTCGTGGAAACAAAAACTTATCATTTGTGTTTTGTCATGGATGTTTGTCACTATAGGGATGAAAACGTGTGGCAAATATAGCATTCTTATGGAAACAAAAACTTATCATTTGTGTTTTGTCATGGAAGTTTGTCTCTATAGGTACGAAAAAGCGTGGAAAATATAGCATTCTCGTGGCAACAAAAACTTATCATTTGTGTTTTTCCACGGATGTTTGTCTCTATAGGGACGAAAAATTGTGGTAAATATATCATTCTTGTGGCAAGAAAAACTTATCGTTTGTGTTTTTCCACAGATGTTTGTTGCTATAGCGACGAAAATGCATGGAAAATATAGCATTATCGTGGCAACAAAGACAGATGTCTATCACTATATGCACATCATTCAAATAGATAGATTGAAGGTAAAATTTATGGGTGAGTTAACAGATGTTTTAATTAGAGTTTCTTCAAATCCATGAGTTCATCAAATTATTGATTTTGTTGATTTTGTTGTTGTTGATAGTTCAAAATATTATGGTCTCTTGTTGAGAAGAGATTGGGATATTTTGCAACTGAATGATCTCACTTGTGGTTTCCATGGAAAGGAAGACTCGACCAAATAAGAATTGATCATGAAAGACACATGAAGCCCATAGATCTTGAAGGAATAAATGAGTTGATCATGTTTTTAAAAACTAGTCTAGGTAATTATTTTATTTCTCCATGCTCCTTACCAAATAAACAGTCTAATGTCATACATTCGAGATAGACTGATGATTCTTATTGTATTATAGTAGAAGTAGAGTGTAGATAGTACTAACATAGCTGTAGAACCTAATTTTTTGGCAAAAATAAATTGATGGTTCAAAGTCTGAAGAACGTGTGGGTGCAAGTTGTTTTATCATTGATCCAAATGGTAAGCATGCCCTAGTTTCTTGTAGGCTTCAATTTGATTGCACCCACAACACAGGGGAGTATGAGGCCTTAATATTAGGGATTATAAATCCATTGAGATTAATATAAAGGGTTTAAATCTTTTTTTAACTCTCAAATAACTGTGAGGCGAGTAAAAAAATCAATACTTTATAATTTGCCTCATTTGTAAAGTTATCAAGAAAAAGTATGGAGTTTGATTACTCAATTTGATGCTTTTAACATTGATTCCATTCCTTGAAAAGAGGATGCAGACATAGAGAATTTAGCTAACATGCTTGTTATCTCACTCCACTAGAATATTTTCTCATTGATAAATTTTATTTTGAACTTGTCTTCAAGCCTTCAATTCTAGATAACATTACAAACTGGAGGGTTTTCAACAAGGATCAACATATCATAATTTTTTAAACCAATGAAGGTACATTTCAAGATGTAGTCATCGACGATGAAGAACACACAAAATCCTTGCATGATTTCAAAGATGGGATGCTTGACTTCAAGACTAATAATATTCCTAAAAGCATGGTTACATTGGGGAGACTGTTTGATTTACAAGGTCGTTTCAAAAAAATTACAAATGTTAATAGTTCAACGTTGCAATATGATATTATGAATCTCGAGACCAAAAAATATACTAAGACTATTAACCTTAGTTCTTGTTGTATTGATGTTGAGAGGTGAGAAAACATAAAACTATTCAAGTAGTACCATGATGTGTTTGCTTGCACATATCAAGATTTTGAAGGTTTATGATATAAATATTATTCAACACGCGATATCCTTAAATTCTTAAAAAACAAACTTTCAACAAAAGCCTCGGAAAATACACCCCTTCGTTGAACCCTTAATCCAAAAGGAGTTGAGAAAGTTGTCGAATGCAAAATCATATTTCTAGATCAACATTCTTCCTAGATCACAAAAAATTTCCTAGATATAAAGATGAATGGAGAAATAAGACTATGTATTGAATTCAAAAGATTGAATAGGGAATGAAAAAATTTAATTATTCAGTGCTACCCATGGACAAATCTTATAGCTAGTAATTGGCTCTAATATGTTGTCAATCGTAGATGGTTTTTCTAGCTACAATAAAGTTTTAATTTTGAATCAAGATAGATTAAACATTTCTTTTAAAACCAAATGTGGGCCATATGCTTAAAAAATAATTTTGTTTGGACTAATGTACAAAAATGCTACCTTACAACATGCAATCAACATTGTGTTCAGAGAACTTATCAACTAAAGCATAGTCGTCTACATAGATGACATCGTGATGTTTTTTAAGAAACACTCTATATTGAAGATATTACACACCCACCTAGTATTTATTTTCCTAAGTTTATTATTCTATGTTGAGGGCACTTCTGGTCTAAGATATTCTCCCCTAGATGAGGGTGTCACATCCTCTTCAGTCATTCATCAGTTGTACTTCAGTTAAACTAGTGATTCAAGTATCGCATGGAAACCTCAGTGTTATCAACAAGTGTTGCATGCTCACCTTAGGATCATCACCAAAAGAGTGCATTCACTTTGGGATCATCACCAAGAGAGGTTGACCCATGCAATGGGGCAAAATTACATGATCATCCTTTAAGAGGTCATATCTCCTCAACCTTGAGGAACTACGTGGTGTGCCAGCTATCATTTGAAACGACTTGTCGAGGAATATCAATCCATGGAGGTTTTGCATGCATTTGAAATGTCCTTCATAATATTTTTATTCAAGCAACATTGGGCTTTTTTACCAAACTTATGGGGTTTCTTAACCATATTTTTAGGGCTTCTTGACCATAAATTGGAACTTTTTTTCTTGACGACTAGGGTTTCTTTGATCCGGATTTTATGAGCATAACGAAATGAATATAGATTATAAACATGTGCTTAACACAAAATAACAGATATGCATTAAAACTGGTTTTCTATTCAATATTGAAATAAGTTAAAACTGTAAAATGCAGTGGAAACAAACTTGTTGGAATGGTGGCGGCTTATCTCTGAGAAGAGATGTCACGGTTGTGCGCATTCGCAAAAAGAAGATTACAATGAGGCTCTGAAGGCCTTTTTACAATAAACCAGAATGCCAAAAACCCTAGACATCCAAAAACTTAACCCTAGGAGATGAAGCGCCAAAAGTCATGTGGGCCCCGTTTGGGTAAGTTAGTACATCAACTTCCCAGGGTCGTAACTTTTGCATACAATCTCCGTTTTAGGCGTGTGATAGCCTGTTGGAAAAGTATCATTGAGGAGATTCATTTTGGGGGCTTAATCATGCCTTTGACTATCATTGAGGAACTTGATCCCAAAAAAGCTTCATTTAGGCCCTCAAAATGGCCCCGGAAATTAAAATTGCTAAAAATAGTAAATTGTCAAAATTGTTAGAAAACTGTTTTGAGCCAGTTGGAAAAGGTGGTTGGCCACCGATATCCATTTGGATCAATCCTCCCTCCTTAGGAAGCAATGGTCTCCATTGGGTTTAGGTCCTCCATCAGATGAGGAAATTTCTGCTAAATTTGGCCTCGGGTGAGCCACTTGCCTTGGTGCAGGAGTTGCCCTGCTTTGACGACTCGATAAAGTTGGATCCTTTATTGTCGAGTGCCCTTGATCTGTGTGTCCACAATTTGATCATTGGATGCATGTTGTATACAGTCAGGGTTGAGCTCTATTGGTGTCAGTTGTTCTGCTACTTCTAAGGTGTCCAATAATGGTGGGAAATAAGAGCGAAAGAGATCCACATTGAACACTAGGTGCAGGCCAAGGAAGGGAGGAATGTTGATCTCAAAAGCATTATCCCCCACGAACTTGGTAATAGTGTATGGCCCATAACAAAGTGGGAAAAGCTTCTGATGGGGTCTTGTAAGGCGTTCTTTCTGCAAGTGCAACCAAACTTTGTCGCCCACCTGAAATTTATGTGGCACCCGATGTTGATCATGGCGTTGTTTGTACTTGTCATTGGACTTTTGTAGGATATCTTGAACCTGTTGGCGGATGTGCTGGATCCGCTCAATGAACTAAGTGGCTTTGTCAGCTTCAGTGGGAGCAGTAGATGAGTCATTCGAGGTGACCGTAAAAGGAAGTGCAACATCTATGGGACCCAATGGTTGGAATCCCAACCCCACCTGAAAGGGGATATGGTCGATTGAGCTATGCAGGGCTCGGTTGTAGCTATGTTGGACATAGGGAAGGCTCTCATCCCATGTGCGAGGGTGATTTGAATTATACATGTGAAGGATATGCACAATCATTTGATTTACAACCTCGGTTTGGCCATCTGTCTGGGGGTGGAAGGCCATGGATTTGGTGAGCTTGGTGTCCAGCAATGACCAGAGGCTCGACCAAAATGTACCCAGACTCGTTCAAAGAAGAGCTTGGCAGTGGCCTCTGCTGTGATGCTCTTCTTTCAGGCAACCAGAATCATCATCTTAGAAAAGCAATCAACAACCACAAAAACATAGTCATTTACTCGCTTGGTGGACGGGAGGCCCGACATGTAGTCCATTGAGATGGATTCCCATGCCCTGTCAGGAGTAGGAAGATGGGTGTACAGGCCCTATTTATTAGTGGTCGGTTTGGCAATAGCACAGACAATGTAGGACCTAATATACTTGATGACCTTCTGTCGAAGTTTCAGCCAGTAGAAATGTTTTTGTAGCATCGCCACTGCCTTTTCGACGTTGAAGTGTCCTGCCACCCGACTGTAGTGGGCTTCCCATATCATCTTTGCTCGTTCACTTGATGGAACATAGATATGGCCCAGACAACACAGCAACCCATCCTGAAGATGGAAATTATTGAAAACTGCGTTTGCACCCAACATTTGGTAGGTGGTGGCAAAGTCAGGGTCTGACTCATAGAGTTGGGGCCATTTAGATATCTCATGGCCACAAGATTCTAGCACTGTGGTTAGTGCCACGATTGGCGGTCTGCTAAGGCAATCAACGATGTGATTGGTGCTTCCTATTTTATACTTGATGTTGAAGTGGAATTGCTGCAAGTATGTGGACCACTTTTGATGTCGATCATTCTGCAATTTTCCCTATGTCTGCATGAACTGCAGTGGCTTATGATCAGTGTGGATGACTGTCTCCTTCCAAAGAATGTAATGTCTCCACTGGTGGCAGGCTTGTACAATGGAGTACATTTCCTTGTCGTAAGTAGGGTACTTATGGACAGTATCTGACAGTGTCTCACTATGATAGGCCACGGGGTGGCCATGCTGAGTGAGAATGGCGCCCACAGCATAGTCTGAAGCATTTGTCTCAATTTCAAAGGGATGTTGCAGGTCTAGTAGTGAAAGTACTAGGACTGAGCACAAGCGTTGCTTTAAATCATCGAACGTTTGTTGTTGGGACCAGCCCCACACAAATTTTTCCTTACCACCACCCCTATTTATTTGGTTGAGGGCCCATGCAATATGGGAGAATCCCAACACAAACCTGTGGTAGAAATTGGCAAGACCCAAGAAGCTTTGAAGCTCAGTGAGCGTTGTTGGGGTTGGCCAGTCACGGATGACTTGGATCTTGGTTGGATCCACATGTACGTCATGTTGATCAATGATGTATCTCAGGTAATGGACCCTGTCCATTCCGAATGAGCATTTTTCCAAGTTGGCGTATAGCTTCTGCTACCGCAGGGTGTGCAGAACCTATTGAATATGCTGCAAGTGTTCAGCCCAAGTCTTTCTATAAATTAGAATGTCATCCAGATACACCACTACAAAATTATTGGTGAATGGTCGCAGGATATCATCCATCATCCTCGTGAAAGTGGTTGGAGCATTTGTCAAACCAAAGGGCATGACCAACCATTCAAAAAGACCTTCCTTTGACTTAAAGGAAGTCTTCCATACATCTGTCTATTGTATTGGGGCTTGATGGTAGCCATATTTCAGATCAATCTTACTAAAGTATTTGGCCCCCATGAGTTGATCAAGGAGGTCATCGATTCAGGGAATCAGGTACCGATTTCTGACTGTGATTTTATTCAGAGCCCAGTAATCAATACAGTCGTCAAGTTCCATCTTTCTTCTCTACCAGCATGATTGGGCTCCCGCAAGGTGATGAGTTGGGACAGATGTGCCCCTTGTGGAGCAGTTATTGGATCTGTCGCTTGATCTCCTCATTCTCTAACAAAGAGCGGCGATAGACTGGCCCATTGGGAAGCGGTGCACCGAGGGTCAGATCGATGGGGTGCTTGACCTGGCAGTGCAGAGGTACCCCCGTTGTTCGACAACACAGGTATTCCAACAAAAGACGAACACCTTTATGATGCAGGAGCATCTCTCCATGCAGCCAGCCAGCCACGTCAGCACGCGCCCATTCAGGGCGGAAAGGGAGGCGCAGCCTCATTTTGAATTTGAAATTCAATGTAATTTAATGTCTTAGGATGGTGAGCCGTGAATGCCATGTCTTTGCGCAGGCTGTAGATAAGATAGGAATTTATTATAGATCGGCTGAGATCTAGTTCTGGATAGCAGACTAGACAGTCCATTGATTGTAAATCAATAGGGTAGGTAAGTCCTGGAGGGAAGCGCTCAATTGAGCCGCCTCAGGTAAAAGAGATAGAGAGATCTCATTTTGAGAGGCCGGGGGAGTTACATGTAAAGAGAACACATGTAGAGCTGAGGAGATCTCGGGAACACCTTGTAAAATATACAGGCATTTGCCATTATAAATACAGAGCAGTTTTTCCTGCATTTTCGCTCATTATATGCATGTCTGTGTATGTGTTCATTTTATGCTGTATTTGTGTACTGTTATTATGCCCTTGTAGAGAGTGTGTTTGATTTCAGGTTTGAGAGGTCTTTGAGGTTTCATGCCATGAGGGCGTGACAGAGTGCTGAGAC